>LPNX010750366.1:385114-407499 GCA_001517045.1 Pseudotsuga menziesii | reverse complement strand
AACCTCATTGATGAGTTCCTTGGACCACTTGAGAGGAGTCCTTAGTGCCTCTCGGGATGGTTGTTTCTCACGTGCTCGACTCCAACTACATCATCGCACCCTTGAGATTCGTACAATGTTTTGTCCGCATAATACTTGGTCGAAGACCCCGGATGTCACTTGACTCTAGCACATGGATGAGTCTACTCGAGGGACCTAAACAGATTATGTCCCTTGTGATTTTCGGGTTGCGTTGGAGACAGTGTTCAGAAGCCCCAGCAGTGCTTTGATATACCTTTATGATTGATGCAGCATACTTGTACCACAGAGACTCTAACTCTCAATCAGCGAGTCCATACAGCTATGTACCATTCTAGATCCAACAGACCATCAGTCATGAAGATATAACATTCCATGAGAATGCCATGGGTCCAATGTACCAGATCAGTATTGTATTCAGCCTCATATGGAGGCAACCATTATTGTAACATCAGTTGTATATGATTGGCTTTTGTATTTTAGAGCATAGATCAAATTATTCTTTTGACATTGTCACGAGCATGGGGATTCCTGCCTCATCCATATACGTGTCACACATTATTTGTATCTCACCCATTGATGGGAACCATATTAATACAAAAACCAAAAGCCACCATGCCCCAACCCCAGAAGCACCACCTCTTCGGAACAAATTCTATGATGTTCGTCATCCATACAATGAGCTCCTGCCCTCACACATCAGGGGGCAATCTGTTAACCCAAGAAATACCTCACTCAGCTCTACATGGCCTACACCACCCAAGGACACCCATTCACGACCCTCGTATCACTCCATTAGACCCCCACACCCTAAAAAAGGCTTAAGGATGAAGAAAAGGGCTTAAAAACCCCAAAAAGGAGCCTAAATAACTCTCCTAGGGGCTAAAGCCTTCAAAAAGGGGCTAAAACCCCTCAAAAGAGCCTAAAACCCTAAAAGGAGCTAAAGTTAGGGTGGAAGCGGCTAAAAGCCCAAAAAAGGGGCTAAAGCCCAGACCAAGGGCTTAAAACCCTAAAACCCCAAAAAAACTATAAAAGGAGGGTGGGGGGTCACTCTCAAACAACTCCTCTCTTGCATACTGTTATGCTGCTCATGGATGCCTTGAGACCTCTTTGCCTCTCAAGCCACCCACATCCCTCTCTCTTCCACTCACATTCCCCATTGAGCCATAGCTCCTCCTCCATTGCTAAGTGAGATAGAGAGGTGCTTCCTTCCAGCCACGACATGGTGGCCCATCACCAAAGGAGAGGTATAATCTTGTTTTGTTTATGCATTTTTCTTTGATAGCTTAGTTGTTTTCTGACCATTATTTGTTTGCAGGTTTGATCTTTAACATGTTTTGCAAGTTTATTTTTGCTTAATAGTTGTTTGCAGGTAGCCAAGGCGAAGCCCTAACCTTGTTTGCAGAGGGGCTCACGACCATTTTCTTTCTTGTTCTTTGCTTTCTGTCCATTTCGTTTTCTTTCTGCATTTTCCACACGCAGGAACCTACCCTTCTGTCCTATAGACAGAAGGGAGCCATTCCTACCCTTGTAGCAAGGAGAAATCCCTGCTACATGGAGCCTACTCCTATCTTCCCTACCTGTCACAATGGCAGAGTGGGTGAGTTTGGGGTGGCAAAAAGGTTGGATTTATTTTTCCTTAGCTCGTCCCTGATTGAAAAACTGGAAAAATATAGGACTTGGGTAGATTAAAACAGATTCTCGGACCATTATCCCATATTGTCAATTTGAGTTTGGTGGGAAGAGGCCAAATCGACCTTTTAAGTTTAACCATGAGTGGCTGCGGGTGGAAGGATTCAAGGATCTTGTGAGCGAGATGTGGAATGACTCCGCTTACCTGATTTCTCTCTCTCCGATGGATCTTTTAACTATGAAATTAGGGAAGTTGAAATTTGCGGTCATCAACTGGGATAAGAAGAGAACCGAACTAGATAAAAAGGTTATGATCTCCATTGAGGAGCAAATCGGTCATATCAATGCTGCATCTTCTCAAGGTATTATGGCTCAATCTGATATGGATATTCTTATGCAGCTAGACCAAGAAAAATTGCAAATACTCAAGGTCTCTTTTGAAAAAGTACGTCTGGAGAGAAAAATTACATGGTTAGAGGCGGGCGATAAGAATACAAATTTTTTCCATAAATTCGTTGAACATTGCAGGATCATTAATTCTATATGGGCACTGAAAAATGGCGATGGCATACTTGTTAAGGAACAAGTGGAAATCTCACAGGTGGCACACTCACATTTTAAATCCTACTACAGTGTAGATGGCAATTTCTCTATCAGTGATCAAATTAAGGTTATTATGGAGTTCCCCAAACTATTCATTGATGTGGAAGGTGATGAGATTTTTATGTCTATCCCTTTGCTCGAACTTAAAGGCGTCATTATGGCCTCTACTAGATCTAAAATCCTGGGCCCAAATGAGTGGACTATGGAATTGTTTTGAAGTGATGGGTGCAGACTTGTTAAAAGCGGTGGAAGAATCCAAAGTAAATGGGATGATCTCAGGAGCCATAAACTCTACTTTTGTTGCATTAATTCCCAAAAAAATTGCCATTATGGACCTGGAGGACTTTCATCCCGTATCCCTCTGCAATTTTGTTTATAAAATCATTTCAAATATCATTGCAAACAAACTAAAACCTATTTTCTAGAGGTCTTTCTGCTGAACAATTTGGTTTTTTAGAAAAAAAGACAGATACTGGAAGCCATTGGGGTGGCTTAGGAGGTCTTTCATAGTGTCAAGTCCCGAAAATTGTCTACATGTGCTCTTCAGCTGGATTTAAATAAAGCATATGATAGAGTTTCGTGGGGGTTTCTTAAGCTCATATTAATCCAAATTGGTCTTCCATTCAGGGTTATGAAATGGATTATGGGTTGTGTCACTTCGGTGTCATATGCAGTGCTTGTGAATGGATGCCCTATGAACTTTTTTCCTGCAGAGAGGGGGCTTCGACAGGGTTTCCCCCTCTCACCTCTACTCTTTCTCCTTGTAAGAGAAGGCCTCAGTAGGTTGATCATTAAAGCAAAGGAAGAGGGTAATATAAATGGTATCAAATTCAGTGGAAACCTATCTATATGCCATCTTCTTTTTGTAAATGATATTATGATCTTTGGCTCGAGCTCTATCGCAGAATGGCATGTATATTATGAACTTATCAAGGAATTTTGTAATGTCTCTGGCCTATCTATCAATACCAAAAAATATTTGCTCCTGGAGAATGAGGCCTCTGCGGAAGATTTGTTAGAGATTAAAGATTTGTTTCAAGTTCAATCTTTTCCCTTTGTAGTGTGTACTCGTTATCTTGGTTATTTCATAAAACCAAATGGATACAAAGCTGGGGATTGGTTGTGGTTACTGTAAAGGTTTGATAGAAGGATCAAACATTGTTGTTAGCAATGGTTGTCACTCGGGGATGATTGATTTTGGCTAGATCTATGTTGGTTAACCTTGCAGGTTTCTGGTTCTCCTTGAGCAAAGTTCAAAAATCAATTATTAATGAAATCAGAAAAAAAAATTATGGCATTCATTTGGTTTGGAAATCTGAAAAGGTCAAAGTACCATTTGGTGTGTTGGGATATTATTGCTCGGACAACATCAAAAGGTGGCTAGGGTCTGAAAAACATGCATTTGTTAACGCTGGCATTAAGCGAAAAAAGCCCATGGATGGTCTTCTCTGGTAGCAACTTGTGGTCCTATGTTATTCGGGAAAAATACTTCAGGTCCCTTACTATGATTCATTGGATTCATAGCTTTAAGAAGCCTCGTCATGGAATTTCAAATATTTGGGCTGGTCTCTTAGAGGCTTTTAAGATCTTCGGTCCCTAGCTGGCTTGGGCTACGAGAGACAGTCGTGCTATCAAAGTGGGGGAGGACCCTGTCATTAGTAGTCCCTCACGGTATCTGTTATCTTCTGAATTAATATTTCATTTCCACAACAAGGGTTCTTTTACTCTATATCATATCTTTATGCCGCCTTTCAGTCATGCATCTTCATAGGGTTGGATTATTGCAGCTCAATTGGATATTTATGGTTCGATGGGTGTCGAATGGTATGAATATACCCGCGACCTTCAGCAAGGATCCATTAGGTTGGTTGATGATTCTGATATACTGAAATGGACCTACAACAAGACTATAGGGATGATCACTACAAAACTGACCTACCAACAGTTAACAAATGATATTATTGTCATTCAACATTGGTGGCATAGTATTTGGCCTTGGAAGGCGCCTTAACGTATTATTATCTTCTGCTGGTTATCACTGGAAAATTGACTCTTAAACTGGGATAATCTCCTGAAACGAGGTATGATCGGTCCAAATTTTTGTCCTCTCTGTGGTCTGGCTGAAGAAACTATTTTTCACCTGTTTGTCTCTTGTTGTTTCACTCAAGCTATTTGGTAGGAAATTGACTGTATGTTAAAAAGCCACATAGCTTGGAACAATGATACGTTATTGGAATGTTTCCTTGTTTGGAAAAAAAAGAATCCTCACTGGACCTCTTTACCTTGATATATATTATGGGAGATATGGAATTGTAGAAATAAACAAATCTTTGAGAATTCTCTGCCAAATGGTCTTACTATTGGTCTGAAGGGACTTAATGCTTTTTTTTTAATCTGATCAAGATCAAACCACTGGTAGAAGTCCTATGCTGAAATCTAGGGTCCCGAAAGATCTGGTCCCTGCTCATAGTATGATGGGATTTTTTGATGGGGCCTCACAAAGGGATTCCACTCTTTGCGAGGCCGGTGCTATCCTTTGGATCAATGAATTTTGTTTATATAAGTTATGGATGAACTGTAACACTGGTTCCAATACCAAGGAGGAGCTCCTCTCCCTCTAGGTCCTCCTTCAGTTTGCTCGGAGCCTTGGTTTGGATGGGATTCATATTTATGGTGACTCTCGTATTATCATTGATTGGGAAAAAAACATGCAGGGGTTAAATCTCATTTATTTTGTCTTGGCTAAAAAAATTCAGACTTCTGATTAATGGCTTCCAAAACATTTCCTTCTCACACATATTCAGGGAGCAAAACTTTTAGGCTGATTTGCTGTCAAAGTGGGCACTCCGCCACTGATGGTTTCATCTTTTTCGAGTTCTAGTCGGCGGGTTCTCTTATCTTGGAGGGTAGTCTCTAGACTATTTTTGTTTGAGGCTTGGTTTGGGCGTTAACTTTTTGGGGCTTTCTTTGTGTCCTTCCTTTTTGTCCTATAGGTTTGGCTTTCTCTTGGACTACTATTTTGGCTATTTTGGACTTTCTTCTTCTTCGATGGAACCAACTCTTTTACCTTTTAGGCTGCAAGCATGTGGTTGGCTTGGTTTTAGACTCGGGTTTATTTTGTGTTATAGTCTATTTCTTTGTCCACTCACCTTGTACACCTTTGTGTTTTGAGGTGACCTACTTTGCTTATACATCAATAAAGTATAGAATTTTTTCATAGAAAAAATAGATAAAGCTATCACTAATTCGCTATATGCCATAATAAAAATTTATGAGGTAAACCTACCACCGAGGTGCGGGACGCACTCCATGAGGTTGACGTCATGGTAAAACTGACCTACCAAACAACCTATACATTTTTTAATTAAAAATCACTCTTTAATATTTATTTTAGAATAAGGTTTAACTCCATCTAATAATATAATAAATACTTTATTACCTGGGCATTCCTAGGAAAATTGCTATCCTATAAAACGCACACATATTTCTTCTTAATGAATATTTGTAAGACGGAAATGAACTTCGAGACAGTAATTGCGGTTTTCAATGCTTTCATCGGGCCTTCCATTAACAACAGGTTTTAGGGTTCACGGTGGATTAACAAAAGGTTTCAGGGTTAACGGTGCCACTGTTGCAGGAAAGGCCGAGACATTAAGGTTCACGGTGCGACTGTTTCAATCTCAACTTCACCCAACGCATTTCCACTTGCCAACGATGAGGAAGACAGTGTCTTTTGCCCATTCCATTCCTCGAAACTCTTTCGACACTTTCAATGCCACTGCAGACCACCGCATTAAAACACTCTGTCACACCAACAGGCTTCAAGAGGCCGTGGAGGCATTCAAGCATCTGCTGCTTTCAGCTAAATCTAAATCCATCCCCAGTCTCCTCACCTGCAATCTTTTATTAAGTAGCCTAGTCCGACGGAGTCAACACGAATCAGCATTGTCTCTTTACAGACTTATGATTGAAGCAAACATTGTTCCTGATCTGAGAATCTTGAACATTGTAATCAATTGTCACTGTCAAACAGGTAGAATGGATTATGCTTTCAAAGTGTTTGAAGGAATGGAAGCGCATGGGTATATTCCAGATGTTGTAACCTTCACTACCCTCATCAAAGGGTTTTGCAGGGTGGACAGAATGGGCGACGCTCTCAAACTTTTCAAGCAAATGACGAGCAAACGACATGATCCTAATATTATTACATATAGTACCCTCCTAGATGGGTTCTGCAAAACAGGGAAAACCCACGAGGCATTCGGATTGTTAGGCGTTATGCTGCAGAAGGGTCACGAGCCAGACACAATCACGTTCAACATCCTTGTGGATCGACTATGCAAAGAAGGTAAGTTCCAAGAGGCCAAGAATCTACTGTATCTGATGTCAAAAGAAGGGCACAAACCCAATGTTATTACATTTAATGCTTCGATTGATGGTCTTTGCAAACAAGGCAAGATGGAGGAGGCTATGAAGCTCTTCCATGAGATGTCCCACAAAAACATTTCCCCTAATGTTGTTACATACAGTGTGCTTATTGATCGGTTCTGTAAGAAAGGCAGGTTGGAGGAAGCTATGGAGCTTTTCCATGAAATGCCCAACAAAAACATATGTCCTGATGTTGTCACATACAATGAGCTTATTGATGGTTTTTGTAAAAAAAGCAGGTTGGAGGACGCTATGAAGCTCTTCCATGAAATGCATGACAAAAAGATTTGTCCTAATATTGTCACACACAATGTGCTTATTGATGGTTTCGGTAAGGTAGGCAGGTTGGAGGAAGCTATGGAGCTCTTCCATGAAATGCCCAACAAAAACATATCTCCTGATGTTGTCACATACAGTGCACTTATTGATGGGTTCTGTAAAATAGCAGATTGGAGGACGCTATGAAGCTCTTCCATGAAATGCATGACAAAAAGATTTGTCCTAATGTTATCACACACCGTGCACTTATTGATGGTTTCAGCAAGGCAGGGAGGTTGGAGGAGGCTAAGAAGCTCTTTCATGAAAAGCTTGACGAAAACATATGCCCTCATGTTGTCACATACAGTTGATTTATTGACGAAGTGCCCAGTGAAAACATATGCTTTAACGTTGTTATGTATGATGCCCTTATTGATGGTTGGTGGAAGGAAGGGAAATGACAGGAGGCAACTGAAGTTTTTCATGAGATGCTAGACAAAGGTTAGGGTTACAATTCCGAATGATATCACATACAATGCTCCGATTGACGGTCTTTGTAGAGAAGGAAAGCTTGAAGAAGCTCTCCATTTGTTAGATGTTTTGGTGTAAATAGGTCATCAACTTAATTAAATCATCTTCAATACACTTATCAATGGGTTTAGCGTTGGGGTGATTTACAGAAGGCCTGGGAAATCTTTCAAGAAGTGTCTCAGAAAGGCTGCAGGCCTGATATAAACTAGTAGATGAACTCTGCAAGCATTGCAGGGTAGATGAATGTACACATTTTCCTCATCTTGTGTATAATGTTTTCCATGGTGAATTAAGACATTTGAATATTAGAGGTTGTGTGCATATTTAAATTAATAACGCATATCCATTGATTGTAACAGAAATTAGAAATTCATTATCTGGAAGATGCAACCGAAGAGTAGCAAAACAAAATTATTATTATCGTGAATGTTATTGAAATCTCCTTATCATGTAGCTATAAAATAGAGCCAACTGAGTATTATTCTGGCATTTTTTTTCTCTTTCCGGAGCAAGAAGTAAGGAAAAGGACTGATAGTAGAATCAAGTTGAGCGAGTTTAGCAAGGCAGAGGGTGACTTGTGGCGCCCTCCTCCCATTTGCTGTTAGTTTTGACTGCGATTTTGTTTTGTTTTGACGTTATGGCGCCCTGATTCTGTTGACCACGATTTTGTTTTGTTTTGACGTTATGGCCTTTTTTTCTGGAAATTTGTTATTTTCAGGTCTCTCTTCATGAGTTTGGATTTCAATTAAGCAAAGTTATCGGCATTGGTTATTCGAGATAAATTTCATCTCTTTATCATTGAAGAAAATTACAGGCAAACCTCTCATATTTGATTATGAGAATGCAGCAATTCTGCATGGGAGTGCTGCAATATTGCATTTCGAAGTGCACAGATTGTACAGAAGGGCTACCAAGTCATTTCACCCATGTATGGACGAGTATCAGTATGCAACAATGAAGGTAGCCTTTACGTCATGGAGCTAGGTCTGAAGCTTTGTAACCCTTTTTGTTGAAGTAGGTCTGAAGCTTTGTTATTGTAGTTTAGGCCCCACTTTTTAAATGCTTTATTTTGATAGAAGGGCTGGTTTTGAGAATGCAAGATTGAGATATTCACGGGAAGCAACTCGATCCATGTCGAGAGTGGTGCATTTCATATCCAGACATTTGGGCCTGTTTTCATTCCTCGAGGATAGAAGTTTTCAAAGACCTGAAATGCAGGAGGCAGTTTGGCCCACCTGCACAGGTTCAAAGATGCCAAGGGACGGCTGGTTGAAAGATTATTCAGGCATTTGATGATTTTTTTGTGCTTTTATTCCTCAGCGCCAGCGGTGACCTGGTTGTATTTGTTCTCCCTGTTCTCTTATGGGCACTGTAACCACTCTGTTTATATTATAGATATGGACGCCTCTGGAACTTAGCAACGTCTTTGGGGCAATAACAATAGCAAGCAAGAAAAATTATAGAAGAATGTTGGTATGGGGAGAGCAAGGATTCATGCATAAGTTAGAACCTTATTATCAATACACTTCTGCTTAGCATTGTTCTCAGATCTTTATTATTTCAGATAGAGGATAGAATTGTTCTTAGATCTTTTGTTGGATTCCAGTGACGAGATTGCTTGCATATTTTCCTTTTTTGTTTCTCTGTTAAAAGCAATTCATTGGTTATCTGATGTTGGAAAACATCAGGAAAGTTCATTGGTTATCTGATGTTGGAAAACATCAGAAAAGTTCATATTTTGCTAGCAGTTATTAGAGAGTATCCCTGTAAGATGCATTAGCTGGCAGGTTGTTTACCTTTATTGCCTTGTTTTTATGTATTTCTACTTAGCGTGGTATTTCTATATTGTCAGCTGCCCCCTACCAGGTTCTCACATAAAATGTAAGAATCTAAAGACTCTATACCATAAATGTGAAATCCTAGGGACAACTTAAAGGGACTGTTCACTCTCAACAAATCAACTCTTTATCTCTATAGGCTGGCTCCCAAGGGGAATCCTTGTGGCAATCTAAGTCTATGCAAAAGACAAAGAATCAACTCTTTATCTCTATAGGGTGTCTCGCCTCAAACACAACCTAAGTCCAGGTAAAAGACGAAGAATGAAAGCACTCTAGGACTTAGGGGCAACGTAGTTTCAATGAAATTATAGTAGTTAATTTCCTGATTTACAAAACAACAAATAAAATGAGTTATTTTTTATATTTTAAGGTGGTTGAAAGGCAGAGATAAGCGCCTAAATTTCAGGCTAGTCAAATGGGGCCAATAAGGTAGACTTGGTTGTTTTAAACAATGTTTTAGGGAAAACTGGGGTGCAAAATGCATGCTACAGCAGGCCCTAAATGGCTGGAAATTAACACCGAAAATTACGAAGGGTCTCCAAGAGATCCACCGTCAAGTTTAGTTCAAGGATGAATTCTACTAAGGAAATAAACTGATGCAACAACTGTTGAAGACATCTGGGGTGGCAGGAGCGGGGGGGATCCTTCTGGATCCCGGAGGACAAATAGAACAAACTTTCGCCTGGGGTTTAGGGACTCGAACCAATAATGAAGCAGAGTGGTTGGCTCTCCTCCAAGGTCTGCAGATCCTTCAGGATAAAAAATACCAAAAGGTCCTGATATTTGGAGACTCAAAGCACGTCATATCTAAATTGATCAACGGATACCCCAAGGGAGCAGTTAATTGCTGTCGCCTGTACAACAAAGTTAAACATCTTATGCTCAGCTCCTATGAACCATTTCATATTCTCAGAACCAACAACACGGCAGCAGATAGTCTGGCCAACTTGGGGGCCTCTATCCCTCAAGGTCATCTCAAGCAGAACGGGAATCCTCCCACCCACAAATATGTTCCATAATGAAAAGTAAAGCATACTCTCATTCATATCTCATGCAATCATCCGGGAAGTTCTCTATGATCGACCATCGCAAGTGGTTTAGTCTAATGAAGAATCATAGCAAAGGGTCTTATCTTATGTCTACCCATGGGATTTATCTCCTCCTCCTTGTCTTGTTTGTCCGCCCCTTATCACTCCCTCCATCAAACCTCCCCTTGCCCCCCATCTATCCCTCCCTCACATTCTTCGAAGCCCCCCGTCTCTTCACAGCTGGATTCCTCCTCAACGTCGGCTCCCTTCATTTATTGCTCAGTCCTCCCCGTCCTCCCTTCTATGCCGCGTGGTCCTCCTACTGTCTTCTCGATCTCTCGGAGGCAGATGAATTAAAAGCCATTCAATTTGGGGATATCCTCACTTCCCCCTCACACACTCACGATCCTCTCCTGTTTATCTCCATGGCCTCCGTCGGCAGCAATACGATTTCCCTATCCCTTCTCACTCTCGGCTCTGGATTCTTCGATACTCTGCGATTTCTGCTAAAAACTGTTTCAAGCATCGAAGAAGGGAGCCTGCAAGGCCTCCCGTGGCAGGTGCTCCCTCTTATCTGCTCAGTGGTGAAGGAGAGATTGGCTCTTGCTGCCTTTTCTCCATGTTCGTGTAGCTTCCTCACAATTTCGCAGACAATTACCATTGGTTCAGGATTTCTATCTGGCAATCGAGGAAGCAGCTCGGTCATAGGTTGCAGGTGTACAGGGTGGCAAGAGGGAGCCGTGGGCACTCTGATATGTGGGAGAAGTGACGATTCATTGTTGCACAAGGAACTCCTCGTGCTACGATTCTGTTGTAATAGTCATTTAGCCTCTGACACTCCTGCTCAAGCTGTCCAGAGTCAGTTCACCCGAATCACCTTGTTGACAGAAGCTGATAAAATGGCGCAGGCAGGGGAAAACTCGGGGATTGCGGGTATTAAGAAGAATTTGAGACGCCTATACGAATTGCTCTCCATCAGTGTCATGGACAACAGAGAGATGGCACGGGATGTTAAAAAAATGGAAGACACAGTCAGCTACACCTCGCTTCAGATCAGCAATCACGACGCCCGCATCGACGACAATGAAAGCAATCTACGCTAAATGATGGGGAAGGTTGATAAGATCCAAGAGGACCTCCAACGCCTCATATCTTTGAACCAGGTCAGTAGAGTCAATGGAGCCTCTGATGAAGCCGTGCTGCCAATGGAAGAAGAATTCGTCGTCCAGCCTAGAGGCAACCCTTAGCCTTCTTATGTTTAGTTTTGAATGAATGTTTTTTTGTCTATTTTTGTGTAAACAGTTTGTAAGGGTTTATACAACCCACGGTTATAAATGTTTTGAACAGAATCAAAGTGAAGTGTTTTGGGAAACATAGTGGATAGTCCTCTGGTGTAGCTCTTCTGCTATGCATAGATACTCTAGTTCCTTCTGTTTGTAATGAATGGCTGTGCACAGCCAACTTTTATATATTCCCCCCTTTATAGTTTCTGTTAAAAAAAAAACTGTTGAAGACATCAGATCTAAAATCAAATTACTTCCATTAACAAAATATCTAAGAAACTAGAGAGATGAATTTTCATACCTAGTTCACTTCCATTGTGGTTGATAAACCCTTCCCCTTGGCCTCATGAACAAGCTTTGACAATCTTAAAATCAACATCAACATTCAACAAATAGATCTCCAAGTACAACACCTCGCATCAATAAGAATGTGCCATCAATTACCATAGCAAGGATCTCCAAAGCCAAGAGCACTTTCAACAACCATTACAAGTGGGAGGAGCCTCTACTTTATAGGGTTCTATGCTCAACCTCCTCAACAATAAAAATAATAATATTCTTGCTAAAACCCTAGGTTTAATTTAAAAAATTAGAAATGCATAAGCTAATATTATCCATCAACTAACTTGTATGGACAAGTCAAACAATATACGAAAGAATAGTGGCCATGCCACATGTACAAATCTCCAAGCAAGATGAGTTCCAATAGGTGGGGCAAATTCTCAACGTCCTCCTCAAACCTCTCCAAGAGAAGTCGATCCACTAGCATATCCTCAATAAATGTGCAATGACCACTTCAAAGTGGCACGTGTGAGTCCTCCAAGCTATCATATGGAGCAAGTAAAACCTCCTCAAAGTGGTATGTGTGGCTCCTTTAATGTGGATGCACAATCAGTAGGCATGGAAAAGTGTACAAAATAGTGTCTAATGAAGAATCAACCCATTAAGAAAAGAAGTGGAGGCTCATAAAGATTTGACATTGTGTCAAAGATAGCAACCAAGGCTAGGGTTCCTCTCTAACAGCCTCCTTGTCATGGTCTTCAAGGTGTAACCACTTCTCAAACAATGTGCAAACAACTATATCCTCGAGAATGAGAGGTCAACAAGGTAAGAAGTGGCATCAATATGCGTGCTAGGTCAATAAAAGATCAAACAACTCCAAGGAAGGAGATGACCCCATCATCCAATTAATATAATAACAATAAATGAGAGATGCCTCAACATGTGTGCCAAAGAGGATGAGCACTCCATCTAGAACCATAACCCATATCATAACAAACCCCTCAAATTGCAAACACAACCAATATGAGCTAGGGTTCTCACACACGAGGGTGTAACCGAGTTAAAATATCCCAACTAAGCCATTGAAACGTCCAAAAACATGAGAAAACAAATACACGTGCAAAGTGCTCTCAACAAATATAATGCTAATCAAGTCAAGGTGTAGTCCACATGTAAACTAGGGCCTAGAGTAATATGGTGCTCATCACTTAGGTACCATGTACCACCAAACAACATCTAGAACATGTCCCACCACAATCATGTGATGACTAGAAGCACATAAAGAAAAGGGGCCCATGTAAAGTGCTATCTCCGAGTAATAAGCCAACACACCAAAAATGTGAGGACAACATTGAAATACATCATAATACAATGGCTGCTCCAGTATCAACCAATAATACATTAATAACTAACCATTGGAGATCATGTTAGGCTCAAGGGGCACAAATAAGTAACCACACTCCTCTAGACACTGCACACCCATTGCTGGCGATGGTCGAACATGGTATATTCAAACATTCAATTGATTCAAACATATACACGCTTTAAACATTATACATGAATACATGAATTATCAACACTTATGCTTTCCAAATGGTTGAGACACATGCTCTAAACTTCTTCAAATGGTTATTTAACTTATTGAAGATGGACAGTCAAACGGTAATTTAACTTATTGAAGGTTGACAGCCACTTGAAGATTATTGTTGCCATTCGCCATGATTGGAGATTATTCTTGCCATTGGCCACCATTGAGGATTGTAAGTATAAACTGCTATTGCAATAACTTCAAAATTTTATTTTCACAGGATGATGCCTTTCTCGCACAACCACTCCACTTCCTCACCCCACTGCAGTATGGGACATTCAGTTGCCAAAACCCCCTTCAAAGACCTCAAATGCTCAACACCCATAATCTCTTCTAACTCGGAGCAGAAATGAAAGGACAATGTTTGAAGTTTTGTCACCTGTGACAACCCGTTACAACAATTGGATGCCCCCAATTTCTCCAAAGATACCAATGTTGCAAGAGTTGGCAGCAGTAAATGTTGGAGGGGAGTTTGAAACAACATTTTTGCATTTTTGCAATTTTTTGCCCCCTTGAATTAGTCTTGACTGGATTGCCTGTGATGAACACAAAAAAAATATTCTGAACGTTGAACCATAAAGTGATAATAAAATAGATTACATAGAACTCGTGAATCTGAGGAGCTAGCAGACCCATGGGGGGAAGAATATGAGACAAATACCTCCAAAATCAATACATTCATAAGTTGCTCATTGACTCTTTGTCTAGGTCTCTAGAACAGCCGCTGAAGACAGCTTTATGTCCAAAACTCGTGCTAGCATCTCAGTATGTCATGAGCTTCGATTGACTAAAGAGTAAGATCTCGTGACAATAATTACCCAACTTCTTTCATTGGATGTCAAAGTGCGTTCTATTCAAGTTGATATACCATGAATGTGGCTGCAATTGTGTGGATACCACTTTTGAGACTGGAGATTGGCATTGTAGTACTGTAACAGTGTTCATTCTTTCTAGCGCACTAGGGTTCGAAAGTGTGTGTGAAAGCATTTAAAAAACTGAAAAAAAAACTAATATATGATTAAGAAGGCGCATGCTCTCTTAAGCTTTATATTCTATATGATTATTCATTCAGTGCATGAGTTCAAAGGGAATTGGGAAAGCCAACCTACGTAGACTTAGGCAGAGTACATTATTATTTTTGGAAGACTTTGCAGTTGTGTTTGGGTTGTTGGTAATTATAAGACAATTCCATTTGATTGATGTTGCCAGCTAGAATTCCAAAAGTGATATACTCTTAATGCGTGTTTCTTATCATAAGGCTCAGGATTATAATATTTCAAATGGGTTGGACTGGTTGGACAAGATTGAGCCAGAATTTCTACGTAATCTCTTCCCATTCATTCTCATGAAGCACCAAACCAGTTGGAAAGCTCCATAAGTGCAATGGTTAAATCTCTTTCCATGACTTTTATCATCTCATTAAAATTTCCATTTAAAATTATTTCTTCTCCTTGTTATTTTTATTTTAAATAATTTTTATCCTGCTTCGTGGTTATATTCTCTTAATTTTGACAATATATTAGGTCTTCATACTCTCGTTACTCTATAAGCAATACAACTTACTTTATTCTGTGTAGGTCTTTCCCATGGTTATCTTCTCTTATTTTTGACAATATATTAGGTCTTCATACTCTGGTTACTCTATAAGCAATACAACTTACTTTATTCTTTGTAGGTCTTACCTGAGAATATTAGACGAAAAAATTCTTAAAACAAACTAACTTGGGCTCTTGAATTACTCAATTCCTTTAGTTCTTTGCACTACAACTTTAGAATGAGATACCTCAGAAGCGTCCACTTTAATCAACGCTCCTTGCCCTTGCACTACAACTTTAGAATGAGATATCGCAGAAGCGTCCACTTGCTCCTTGCTCCTTGCCCTCTTGAATTTGTTGTTGTTTCAAACTCCCCTCCAACATCTTTGTATTTTTTTGAATTCCAGTAGTTTAAGATTGTGCATGGTGGAGATGCCCAACTTTTTCAACTGAGTCAAGATTCCAGTGGAATTGGGCAAACATTTCCACGAGAAGTGGAATAACTTAAATTCCTCCGATCTCTTTAAGAACCAAACGAAGTTGGCAGCATTGTCAATAAATTGCATGACTATTTACCTCTATTCATGCCACAATCTTTCCAATTTTCTTGCTTGGCTCCAATAGTCTCTTCTCTGTATATATAGGACTCTTAAATTCTCCACTAAAATCTTTGAAGCGAAGAGGATACAGACAGTTATAACAACTAAGCAATATTAGCTCCGGTGACTGCTCCAACACTGAATACGCTATCCACAAAAGAACCTTTACTCAGGTACATTTTGATTCCATGCACCCAAATTGTTATCTAGAAACTGTTAGAAACAATATTGATATTCTTGCAAAGTTTAAGAATTCAAAATTTTACAAACCACAACACTAGTTTGAAAACCCATTAAAACTCCAAAAACCTCCACCTCCACGAGACTCTTCCGTTGTAGATTTTGAAAACCCAGTGATCCTTTCGACCCAGATTCGTCCCATATCTTGATGCCGTATCTTATTCAGGTTGCTAGAGCTAAACGACCTTATATGGAATATCTCATTCCATTAATCAACTAATAATTTATTAAAATAAATTTAATATATAAGACACTTCTGCATGAATTCAAATTAAATTTGCCTCCGATCTTTAAATTCAAAATTCAAAATTAAATTAAATTTGCCTCCCGTCTTTAAATTCAAAATTCAAAATTAAATTTCCCTTGCATCTTGAAATACAAATTAACATAGGGAAAACAGCGGCTATGGAGAATGATGGCGATGTGTGATCGTACGTATTGATACCGTAGACTCTTGCTGAAATGATGGGAAATGGCTGCTAGAAATTGTTGCCAGAACCTGATGTTGGCATACATGGAATGGATGGGCATAAGAATACCATGGAGGTATCATAGGTAGTACAGATTCGTCTTAAAGACGAATCTGTCTAGTAAATAAGGCTCGCCCCTCTCCAACAACCTCCTTGTC
Source organism: Pseudotsuga menziesii (assembly GCA_001517045.1). Classification (NCBI taxonomy): domain Eukaryota; kingdom Viridiplantae; phylum Streptophyta; class Pinopsida; order Pinales; family Pinaceae; genus Pseudotsuga; species Pseudotsuga menziesii. The sequence goes on along the minus strand of LPNX010750366.1, from coordinate 391,008 downwards.
ATGGTTTTCAAGGTGTAACCACTTCTCAAATAATGTGCAAATGACTATGTCCCCAAGCGTGAGAGGCCAACAAGGTAAGAAGTGGCGTCAATATAAGTGCTAGGTCAATAAAAGATGAAACAACTCCAAGGAAGAAGGAGATGACCTCATCATCCAATTAATAAAATAACAATATATGAGAGATGTCTCAACATGGGTGCCAAAGAGGATGAGCGCTCCATCTAAAACCATAATCCATATCATAACAAACCACCGAGATTAAGAACACAACCAATAATAAGATCTAGGATTCTCACACACTAGGGTGTAACCAAGTTAAAATATCCCAATTAAGCCTAGCTCACACACGAGGGTTCTCACATACGTTTCTTTAACTCTTCTTTAACACATGCAAATTGCTCTCAACAAATATAATGTTAATCAATTCAAGGCATAGTCCACATGTAAACTAGGGCCCATAGTAATAGGGTCCTCACAAATTAGGCACCATGTACCACTAAACAACATCTATAACATGTCCCACCACAGTGATGTGAAGACTAGATCCACATATAGAAAAGGGGACCATGTAAAGTGCTCTCTCCGAGTAATAATCCAACATACAAGATATGTGAGGAAAACACTGAAATACATCATAATACAATGGCTACTCCAATATCAACCAATAATACGTTAATAACCAACCGTTAGAGATCATGTTAGGCTCAAGAGACACAAACAAGTAACCTCACTCCTCTAGACATCACACACACAATGTTGGCGATAATCGAACATGCCATAAGGGAAATTATAGGGAAAGTGTGTGCATCCATAATAAAGCCCCTATATTTGTCAAATAATCCACCAATGCCATTTAAAGAGTGTGTGTCACGTGTGATGCAAATCACAAGGTGAAACCTCATGCAATATGAGGAGTAACACTAGCTTATATGTGGCAAATCTAAGCTAAAATATCCCCAATGGAGAAATCCTATTTTCCTCTGCTTAAAGTCAATCTCATGGGATACTCTCATGTTATCTTCTCTATTTTGTCGTCAAATTAGAGTGTTAATGGCGTATGATGTCTTCAAGTGTCACCAAGCTTAGATGTTGTTGTCGAGCTTGATCCCTTGGTTAAAATACTCTTTTTTTCCACACAAAATTTCTAGTCTCCTTATTTCCTCTTCACCAACCTTGAACTATAGGATTGGTCAAGCATTAAGGGTTTCCTTTCTGATGTTAAGGTTGTAATGTCTTCTCACTTCTTTTATTTTGTTCACTATTCTTATCTGTATTTCTTCCTCCAATATTCTTTTGGTTTTTCTTCTTAGAGAGTATCAATTGACCACTTAGCCATCTAGCATGTCAACAACAAAACTAAAAAATTATTTTATAAGATGCCAAAATAGGGTTTGAGTCTTGATGTTGTCCCATTCATATGCGAAGTGGGTAATATTTGCAAGGCAATAAACTTATTTGCCAACAAATGAAAGATAGCATTCATCACTAATATGATTACATAATTACTACTCACATGGATGGACTATATAGGGAAGTCACACCTCGATAGGTAAATATACAATTGTGCAAGATCTTAAAAAAGGTTTGACATTGGGGTCGTGACATATTCAATAGGAAATAACAACCTCTACAAAGATATTCCTTAAATTTGTTGATGTATTTGTAACTTCGGAATGTATTCACTTGTATATCTTATATTGTACCCAGATGTTCCTATCGGGAGAATCATTTGTATTTCATTGTACCCTGATGTTCCTGTCAGGAGAGTCATTAATATAATAAAGCCATGTAAAGTCAATGAGGTTAACCCTTCATTGTAAGTCAGGGCAATAGTCCCCACAATTGAGTTAAGGTTAACCCTCCTTGTTGATCGAGGGGAAAAGTCCCCGCATTTGTGGGACACTAGGGTTATTAGACTCTCCTAGAGATGTCGGCCTTGGTAAGTAATTTTCAAGTCAGAAATTAGTATAAATTGAGAGTGAGCCCCTCTATTTGACACACACACTCACCCAACTATAGCGCATAGGTGAGAGAAGAAGAACTCACACAAGTGAGAGAGAGAGAACAACTGTTGCAGATTATCTTTCTGTCTTTGGGTTTTACTGTTGCCATTGGTGCTCATTCTATCTCTGAGGAAGTTTCAGGGTTTTCTCCTTTATGGTTTCCTCGAGGAAAATCTTTGTGTCTATTGTCTCTTGTGATTGATTGTTGTGCATGTTATTCTCTCAGATAAGATCCTAAGATCATATTGGTTAAATGATAAAAATCTAACATGGTATCAAAGCTAACCAGAGAAGAAGACACTATGCAGATGTAGAATCTTGGGCTTCTTACTTTTTGGGTCTCTCTCCACAATCCATCAGAAAAAGGAGGCTAGGCTAACTCTCCATTGAAGGTTCTCTCTCCACAATGCATCTTTCTGTCGAAGCAGAATTTGATTCCGAGCATTTTCATTTTTGTTGCGGGAAATTAAGGATTTTTACAAAAGAGGAATTTTTGAGTGAGCTCAACATAGGATTTCTCTCCTCATCAAAATCAAAGTTTAGATACCAAGGTCAAAGTTTTTGGTTGAGTAAAACTCTGAGAATGTCAAACCCTAGTTTGACCCTGGGCCTAAAAAACCTTAAAATACTAAAACGGGTAGTTTTGGTACATTCACTATATCTTAGGATTGAAGAAGTTTCAGGAGCAAATTTTTTTACAAACTGAAGATAAAATCCTGATGTACCATATGTAAAAATTTCAGCCTCAGATTCGCTATATTCTAGGAGATATGATTCCTCCAAATCATGGTTCCATTCTCTTCCACGATTCATCCCTAAACAAGACACCTAGGGATAATTGATATATATTGGGCTACGAAGGTCCAAATGAAATTTTGCAAGATGTTCCAGACAGGGCATGGAATTTAATTTCTATGGTAAAAAGTTTCAAACACTGATGATGAAACAGGGACACATGGCCATCCGTACAAGTTCTCTATGTTGAATAGTCCTGAATTAAGTCACCTTGGGAAAATGCTCATTAGTCCCAATTGGTGAAATGAATTATGCTAAAACCTATGGTGTTGGAAAGAGGACAGACGAGGCTACCTCATTACAAAATTTTAGACAGAAAGGAGTGGTACTTTCAGAGATACCGCAAAACCAATATCATGCATTTATGCAGTGGAAATTGGAAAACTAGGGCTTCCTGTTCTAGGAGCTTCAATCCACTATTTTTAGAAAAGTAGTACATTGGAAAGCTTGCCTTGAAGAGGCCCATATTTCTATCCAGTTAGATCTAAAATATTCCAAGTTTTTGAAAAGTAGGGTTTCTCTGGCAAACCTTCGATCAGCGAGCTCCAGAACCAGGATGTACACCTCAAATCGATAGGATCTAATCTTTTTCTATTTACAGTTGAGGTTCTCATTTCAATATGAATAATCACACCAGCTTGATGACAAGCTTGGTAAAGCTGACAACTTCCAAGCATGGAAGTATAGGATTTCACTGGTTCATGAAGAAAATGAATTGGACACCTACATAAGTGGAGAGGTTCTAGTTCTTGAGGGAGAGGAGGCTAAAATCCTTACACAAGAAGAGCTTTGTCAAGGCCAAGAAGATCATTGCCGATTCAATCAAGGATCACCTTATACCACAAGTGTCTTCCCTAAAGGAACCTAAAGAGATGTTTGATTCATTGACCAAGATATTTGAAGGGAAGAACATAAATCGAAAAATGACTTTGAGAAAATAGTTGAAGAATGTGAAGATCCAGAATGCAGAGACCATACAGTCATACTTTACAAGGGTCTCTCAAATCAAAGAACAACTTGAAGTAGTAGAAGAAGAAGTGGAGAATGCAGAAGTTGTGATAACCACTTTGAATGGCCTCCCATGATCATGGAATTCATTGGTTCGAGGAATGTGTGCCAAAAGGAAGTGATTACTTTCAACATACTATGGGAAGATCACACACAAGATGAAGCTTGACCCATAATAAGAGAAGGGAAGATGGGAGCAACTGAAGATCAAGCGCTCATGATTCAAAGAAGATCCCTCAAGCGACAAGGAATATGAAGAACTCAATTCTTGAAGAGCCTCTTATCCATCTTGATCATTTGGATAAGAAATGAAGTTGTTATGAATGAAGAAGATGATGAAGCTAAAAGAAGGAGTCTACCCACGAAACCAATAAAGATAAGTATTTAATTGTCATTTCATGATATTGTTTTGTTATGCATTTGTTTATGATAGGTACAACTCCCGATTCTATATTATTCCAATGCCAATGCATATATTTATACAATTGATATGACGGTTGTGTTTCACCTTCCGCCCAGCCTTTTCGGCTTCCTACTATTCAGATTTATTTATTTATTTACAATATATAATCCCTACGGATTATATTCTAACAATCCCCCTCTTAATCCGAATGGGTGTTCGTAAGTCCGAGCATGTTTCTGAATCTTTCAAACTTTTCTCGTCCAAGCGCTTTGGTGAAGATGTCTGCAATTTGATCATTTGTGTAACAATGTCGAAGATGGACTGTCTTGGCCTCTACATGATGTCGAATCAAATGATACTTTGTGTTGATGTGTTTGGTTCGATCATGGAATCTAGGATTCTTAGCCAGCTTGATTGCAGAAGTATTGTCGATCAATAATGGTGTGGAGTCCTCTTTTTTTTCTTGCAAATCTTCAAGTATCTCCTGAGCCATATTATTTCTTTCTTTGCTTCAGCTGCAGCCACATATTCTGCTTCTGTTGTTGAATCTGCCGGAACTGACTGTTTGCATGATCTCCATGAGACAGCTGCTGATCCAGGACTCATAGTGTATCCAGAAGTTGATACTGCTGTCTCCTTATCGCCATCAAAATCTGAGTCTGAGTACCCAATAAGTTTGAAGTCATCCACTTTAGAGTACTTGAGTCCGTCTTGAGTCCCCTTCAAGTATCTTAGAACTCTTTTTGCAGCTGACCAGTGTCCTTCACAACGTTTATGCATGAACCTTGAAAGTATGCCAACAACATAAGAAATATATGGTCTAGTTGTTGTAAGGTAGATAAGGCTTCCTACAAGTTGTCGATACTTGGTCGCATCCTCAAATTCTTTTCCTTCACTTGATGTGAGCTTCATTTTCTATTCCATTGGAGTAGATATAGGGTTGCATTCTGTCATGCAAAATTTGTTTAGTAGTTCTCCAACATATTTTTTCTGAGATAGGAATATGTACTTAGGATGTTGAGTGACTTCAATTCCTAAGTAATAGTGGAGATGTCCCATATCTGTCATTTCAAAGATCTTTTTCAAATCTTTCTTTATGGATGCTATATAGCTCTCATTGTTCCCTGTCATCAAAAGATCATCGACGTACACCACAAGATACACAACTGATCTTCCTACTTTCTTTATAAATAGTGTTACATCATTAAGATCAAAATGTTCGAAATTTAACTTCAAAAGATGCTCGGTTAACTTTTCATACCATGCACGAGGCGCTTGTTTTAGGCCATACAAGGATTTGACAAGCTTGCATACCTTTTGTTATTTTCCTTTCACAACAAATCCTTCTGGTTGAGACATGAAGACATTCTCTTTCAAGTCTCCATTCAAGAAAGCAGTCTTCACATCCATTTGATGAACTTTCCACCCTTTCTGAGCAGCTAAAGAGAGTAAGGTTCGGATGGTAGCCCATTTTGCTGTAGGAGAAAATGTTTCTTCATAGTCAATTCCTTCCTTTTATGCATAGCCTTTTGCTACAAGCCTCGCTTTGTGCTTTTCAAGTGAGCCATCTGATTTGTATTTGTTCTTGTACACCCACTTGCAGCCAATTGGTTTGGTTCCAACTGGAGGGTCAACCAGCTTCCAAGTTCCATTCTTTATGAGTGCATCATACTCATTCTGCATTG
>LPNX010750366.1:315581-383410 GCA_001517045.1 Pseudotsuga menziesii | reverse complement strand
ACAGGCTTCTTCAATACAATTGTTTCACACAGACTTTATTCTTCAAGGTAGGTCTAAGTCTCTGCTACTTTTTACAATACAGTCCTCACAAGATGTATAAGATATAGGTCAGATGAACGCACAACATGTATAAGAATTAGGTTAAACAATAGGGTTTTTGTATGCCAACAGTCACAATCTCAGCAAAATGTGTAACTTATTACCTTCACACAAGTGAGAATTCGTGATTCTTCATCCTACAATTAACTTGCAGCAGCAACATATCATGGCTTCAATAAGATAGGGCATAAATTAGGGTTTGTGTATTCCCAAAATGCATCAGCTTCAACACATGCGGCTAGCTTAACCAACGCAGGCAGCTAGCTCAACGCAGCTGTCTCCAACGCAGGATGCAGTCCACGCTATCTCCAATGCAGCTATCTCATAGCTGTCACCAGTTTTCAATACACACAGTCCACGCTCAATTTCAACATATGAGCACACATCAGTCCTCAATATAGCAACAACGCCATCTTCAATATATAAGAGTCACAATATATTGTAAAACTGGCATAATAATTACAAAAACACCAACATAATAATTACAGGAACACCAGCGTTTTTGCAGCAATTTGACCCTTCGACTGATATCAACGCAGAATTCACAATCAATTGTAGGTCGTAGCAACTCAACACTTAACGCAGCATGTGGATCTCAAGCCCGTAGGGAGCAGCAACACCAGATTCAAGGAAACGATATCCCACCAGATTCACATTTTTGCAAATGATGGAAAGATGAAGCTCAAGGCAACACTTCCAACGATGCAGCAAACTTCAACATACCTCATACTTTCATCTTACAGTCATGTGATTTGAGTCTCCACGCAAATGTAAAATGGGTGGATACAGTTACACAACTACATTTTTCAAAAGCATAATGGAAACAATGGTTCAATACGTGCAGCAATGCACAATCTTAGCTCAACTCTATCTCCAAAGCCTTATCAATGGAGATATCACAATATAACTCAACGATTGGTATCCTCCAAGATACTGCGAAGGAGATGCAGAGATTGATAGGTCACGAACACAAAAAGGATTAGGACTCACGCGAATTAGGGTTTTTCTTTCCACGCAGTCTTCACGATCAACGCATTCAACGCAACAAGAGTACCAATATACATGTATGATATCAGTCTTCAGTCTTCAACGCATTCAATGCAGCAAGAGTACCAATATACATGTATGATATCAGTCTCAATTCAGGCTCTTCACGCAGGCAGCAGTCTCTTCACGCAGGCTCAGGCTCAGTCTTCAGGCATCAGCTTCAACATATATCAGTATATGTAGGATATATCAACGCATATATCAATGCATATACCAGTCTTCATCGCATATATTAACGCATATATCAATATATGTAGGATATATCAACACTTTCAAAGGAATTCCTTCACGCAGCATTGAAAGAGTGCCTTCAACGCAGCATATAAAGTTCATCAACACAGTTAAGCAGTTTGGGATAGGCGTGAATATTCAGCCAACAATTTTCAATCACCGGTCTTCAAATAAAACTTCAGGCGGACAGCTTCCATGACTCCTCCAACGCTGGTATTCTTTCTCAACGCAGTCTCACTGCAATCACAGGTCGCAGCTTCACAAGGAATGCTGAACTAGGGTTAGGGTTAAGTATTATGCAATCCACATCTAATATGGAAAGAAATCATTCTACCTCCACACAAGGAGAACGCCCACACACCACAAGCTGAGCACAGCTCTCAATGCACAGCGCAGGCCTGGACTAGTAACGCACACAATGAAGTATGCAGGCTGGTAGGAGAAACGCATGCAAATGGCAGAATGACAGAGCAGGCAGTCTGGCAATGGAATGGCAAGCAGAATGCCAGTACTGAAATGCAGCAGGCAGGAGTTATGGAAAATAGCCAAGCTCTGATACCACTAATAGGTATAACTCCCGATTCTATATTATTCCAATGCCAATGCATATATTTATACAATTGATATGACGGTTGTGTTTCACCTTCTGCCCAGCCTTTTCGGCTTCCTACTATTTAGATTTATTTATTTATTTACAATATATAATCCCTACGGATTATATTCTAACAGTTTATATTCAGTTGATGTGTTATGCATGATAGAATATTTGTATACTACTAATATGAATGTGATGGGTAAGTGGTCCATGGTGCTATACAACTCTCCATTGCTACTTATCTAGAATGAAACCTCTTTGCTGACATAATGGATTAGTGCAGAATCTTAATGATGTCATGGTAGAGATGGAAGGCATCTAGAAAGTTTTCGTGAGATATGGATGAATGTTGTATTGGCTAAAATAGTTGCATGATTATATATTTATGCATAAGAATTTTCCATTATGAATATGCCTTATGAAATGTTTCTAACCATACAACTAATGCATTTGACTTGTAGGAAAGATCGTGTACAATCGCCTACAAGAAAAGAAGGATGAGACTTGTTCCAAAGAAGAAGTGGCGATGTTGTAATCTCACAGATCACATAAGGTTACCAATAATACATACAAAACTATACAGAAATATACACAGATACAAGAGACAAGAACAGATAGGATGAACAGATTATATTATTCTCAATAGATCATACAAAGTCAAGAACTGAACTGAGTTCTTGTGAGGCTCAACAGCCTAATATATACAAGTTACAAAAACAGTTACAGAATAACTACCTGTCGGTTCGGTGAACCGACACGACTATTGGTTAGATAACTTAATACACTAGTTTAGTCGGGCGACCGACGGTAGTCGGCTGATCGACTAGTCGGTCCATCGACTTAGTCGGCTGATCGACTAAGTTGGTCTTCGTTCAAGTCGACTTATGTCGACTTGCTCCTTCTACATCTCCCCCACAAACAAAACATTTCTTCGTCCCGAAGAAAGAGGGAAGTACACAAATCCTTCAGACTTGCTCCTGTTGGGGACTATGTAGTCGGATGGTCGGTCGTCTCTGAACACACACTTCGACGATGGCTGGAGCTGTGATGGCAAGTTGACGCTGGAAATCTGTCCATGTCTGCAAGGCTTTCTGGATGTCGATTGTTAGAGTTGTTACACTTGATAGTACCGACATCTTTTCTGCCATGGGCATTTCTGCAATATTTTCCATGCTAGGGCCTAACAGTTGGGTTTGTTCTTCGGCGGCATTAAGGAGTCTTTTCATCTGCGGACAGATGTTGTCAACCTTCTCCAAGTTTGGTAAGGCTTGCTGGACCCACTGATGAGCTTCTCGTTTAAGTTTCTGCAGCTTGCTACTCTCCATCACAATCTGCTCTTCAATGGTCTGCCTCATCTCTGCCTCTGTCATTTTCTGACTTTCCAAGGCCTGAATGCCTTGTCGTGTCTGCCTGCTCTGATGATAGACCTGTCCATAATGAGTCGACCAATCTCTTAGCACTTCTTCAGTAACAATGATTCCTCCATATGGTCCTGTAAAAGTTTGTAGGCCTCCGAAAAGGCAGTATGCTGGGTCAGGAGCAGTCGAGCAGTCTCTTCCTTTTGTTCTGCTCTAGTCGCTTGGAGATGTGTCTGGATGGTTGACACCAAGCCTTCAAACAACTGATATGCCCTTTCCAGTGGTCGGTCTGTAGCAGCTTCGACCGGTCCTGGGTGACAGTTTGTGCAAGATACCTACACTTGCCGAGAAACTCGACCTGTTCAGCCTCCTTGTCCTTGAGTTGTTTCCTTACTGTTTTTGTCCTCTTATTTGCCTCTTTTGCTAGGGTGTTTAGTAGTTTGCCAACCTTTGTGTCGGTCAACGAACTACTACATTCATCTGGTAAACGGCCTGGTAGTTCTGTCTATTTTTCAGGTTAAGATGGCAGTCGGCCGTGTTGTGATTTGTAGTCTCACAGATAGCACACCAGGAAGCCTTTCCATTCTTCATATTATAAGGACAATCGGCTGTAGAATGGTCTCCACATTCCTGGCAAATGTCGCAAAACGCCTTTGTCTGTACAAAATGGACATCTTGTCGGCTGAATTGCTGTCGACAATTATCTTTGGAATGTCCGGCTGTTGAATAGTTAGCGCACCAGATTTCTTGGTTCTTGAGAGTGAGCTCTTTCAGGGACTTCTGCACGTTTTCCAGCTGTTCCTCCAAACGGTGGTCGATCGGATATGCAGGTATATCTCCATCCATCTCGACCTGCAGAGCTTTGGTCAGCGCATCTTCATACGACTTGAAAGTTTCCAGACTTATTTGTCGGTGAACTTTCTGTGAGAGTCCTGCAAGGAACCATTGAATCAGTAGTTGTTCGTCAATAGTATAGTCTAACTGGCTCAATAGATCCTTCCATCGTTTATCGTAGTCGCGGACTGTTTCTCCTGGCTTCTGTGATGTCGTTTTCAGCTTCTTGGCGGCCAGGTGTTTGGCGTTTGGGGTCTTGAAAAATGATAGGAATTGCGCTTTTATCTCTGATTTTGTTGCTCTGGGCTGCCATTCGGAAAATGTCATATACCATGTTAGAGCTCTTTTCCTTAGGGCTCCCGTGAACTGGGCCATCTGGTGATCTTCTTCTGTTACCTTGTTGGCCTCCCATATCGACTCACAGACGAACCAATGTCGTCTAGGGTCTTTGTCGCCCTCATAAAGGGGAATCTGAGCAGATCCGTGACCCATGTCGGAGTCGCTTTCACTACTCTCTGAAGTTGGCGGGGTGGGAGGTGTTGGTGGGGGTGTAAGGGGTGGGGTTGTTGATTCGGTCGAACCTGTGGGGGTGACAATGGGGTTTTGGTCGACGGAACTTGTGCTTCCATCAGTGGTCGATTATTTCTCGTCGTATAGCGGATTGTTGATAATTTGTCTTCTCAATGGTCCACTGTCACTTTGCGTGCTTAGGTCTGACTCTTGGGTATCTTTTGAAGTTGTATGTGGCAGGGGGGGTGCTCCTTCATGTGTCGGCAGGAGCAAGTGGATACTGCGAAAGGAGGGTGCCGTTTGAAAGGTCACCCAGTTCCCTTCGACCGGTCGGTGTATGACCAGGTGTCGTCCTGGATACGGTTCATCACCTAGTCGACTCCAGAGTGTGATGTCACTAGCTCTCAGTCGGAGGTCGTCTTCAATAATAGTCTGTATTACGGTATGTGGATTGACTGGGGACAGGGTTACTTCATCGGGAACCGTTATTTGGAGAGCTTCTTGCTGCTCTATCCACACTTCTTCATCCTTAGGGCCCGTTTCTTCTTCCACGCCTTCTTCTGGTCGGTCATGACCCGACTCTGGCGGATTCTCATCTCGGTCGGTCTCCCTAGGGTTTTGTTCTCTATGCAGCTCTTCGGCTCGTTCACGTCTGGCTTCCCTTCTCTGCTGTCTTTCGTCCCTCTCGATTCTCTTAATGTCCGACATACTTTCATACAATACTGTCAATTCTTCTTCGGTCGACTGTTCATTACTGGATTAAGTCTGGTCGACTGGTATCCACCATGCTCCCTCTCCGACACACGACCAGCTACCCCCCCATGGCCTACCCGACGCTTTTTAGAAAGCCCGGATAATGCTGTCTATTTGCTCAAGAAGTATTCCCACTCTTTTTCAGCAATGAATTTTTCCCACTTCTTCTGTTTCTCCGCCCAGTTAGTATTTGAGGGTGGTTCACGTAATGGTGGTCGAGGTTCAACAATGTGACCTGCTCCTTTTTCTATCAAGAACTTGAACAGCAAAGTCGGTAAGGAACACAAGAATTGGTCGGTAAATTCTGTGAAAAATTTATGTCGCACAGTTTCTACAGAAGTCCTGTCTTCGACTGCTTGTTCCTCACATAAGTCGTCGGCTATCTTTTCGAACCACTCCGATAGATTTGTACGTCCTCCTCGGATCAGTTTCTGGAGTAACTATTCTTCTTTAGTCTTATCCGGTTTTCTCATCCAAAAGTTGCTTCAGCAGGTGTGGCACGGAATCGACAAACTTTTCGTGAGTCTCAGTGAAAAATCTGGCTTTTGCTTCTGCGACTGTCAATATGTTCCTTCGTGCGTAATTTTGTAGATAGTTAGCAATTTTTCGCTCCCACCAGTCCTTTATCTCCTGCTCTGGTATCATATGTGAGCATATATTCTAGTTATGTACTACCAGCAACAGAACCAATGTTGTAATCTCACAGATCACATAAGGTTACCAATAATACATACAAAAATATACAGAAATATACACAGATACAAGAGACAAGAACAGATAGGATGAACAGATTATATTATTCTCAATAGATCATACAAAGTCAAGAACTGAACTGAGTTCTTGTGAGGCTCAACAGCCTAATATATACAAGTTACAAAAACAGTTACAGAATAACTACCTGTCGGTTCGGTGAACCGACACGACTATTGGTTAGCTAACTTAATACACTAGTTTAGTCGGGCGACTGACGTAGTCGACTGATCGACTAGTCTGTCCATCGACTTAGTTGGCTGATCGACTAAGTCAGTCTTCGTTCAAGTCGACTTATGTCGACTTGCTCCTTCTACAGGCGACAATTTGAGAAATAATACAAGATGAAGAATAATATGATGATACTTTCAAAGGAAGAAAGAGGTCTCATAGACAGTGCAATTATATGACACTGTTGAGCTACATCATTGATGTAGAGCCTTCCAGCTCTGAAGAAGTAACCAAGAAGAAAGGAAGGAGAGTACAAGTTCAAGAAGAATGATGTCTAGGATGTGGTATTGAGACCTGAAGGGAAGTCCGTAGTGTCTTCCATATGGATCTGCAATATCCAACATGCAGTAGATGGAAACATCATGGGACACAAGACAAGATTCGTAGCACGAGGCTTCTCACGAAAAGAAGGCATAGACTACAAAGAGACATTTGCAACCACTGAAAGTTAAGACACGTGATAGGAAGACTCATGTGTACAAATTAAAGAAATCATTGTACGAGCTCATAAGGCACCCATGGAATAACACATACATGAGGAGTTTGAAGATCACCTAGAGTGATGAAGATCTTAACCTTTTCTACAAGGTTAAAAATGAAATCCTATAAAGGATGACAAGCTCACAGATAGGTGCGAGAAGAACTTTTGAAAAGGTTCAAGATAGAGGATCTTGGTATCCAGTGACCCTAAATGGATACATAAAATATTAGTAGCAGAGGAAGCTACTTGTCACTCCAGTAGAAAATGTTTCAATGCATAGAGTACGAAAGGAAGAGGGAGAATGATACTCTGCTTCAGAGGGAGTGACTGCAGAAGATCCCGAGGTTAAACATGATGGACAACTTACTGATGACTCTAGGATTTACTGAGAGTAGAGCAGATTCCAATCTTTACTTCAAAATTGAAGGGGGAAGACCACTGATGCTCCTGTTATATGTCGATGACTTGTTCCTGAGAGAAAAGAGGAACTCATTAAAGTTGCAAGAAGGAGACTTGCTGCAGAGTTCGAGATGAAGGAATTGGATATAATGCACTACTTTCTAGGCATGGAGGTGTGGCAGAATGCGGATGGAATATCCTTGGGACAAGGGAAGTATGCAGTATAGATCCTAAAGAGGTTCATGATGATGGACTGCAAAGCCATGAACACACCTATAGCATCGAACCTGAAACTATTTAGTGTTGCTTCATCAGAGTCGGTTGATGCCACGATGCATCATCAGATGATTTATTCCTTGATGTACCTAACGAATACTAGCCTAGATATTTTCTTTGTTGTCAACACATTGAGATATGTTCACCTGATGGTTGCAAAGCATGCAGTGAGGTACCTGAAGGATACAGTTGTGTATGGGCTCAGGTATGATACGAATCAGAAGATTAGCCGGGCAGTTTATGTGGATTCGTATTGGGCAGGAAATGCCATTGATAGAAAGAGCACTTCAAGGTGCTACTTCAGTATAAGATCAGGTGTGATCTCTTGGTTCAGCAGGAAGGAGTCCTGCATGGCGCTGAGTACAATCGAGGAAAAATATGTTTCCACTTGCTTGGCTATTTGGGAGATAGTATGTTTTGAAAATTACTATTTGACTTGGTTGATTTGACTTGCATTTTTGTATGATGCAGAGAGAAGCAATGAAGCTCTAGTATGTGATCCAGATCGAGATCTCTCGAAAGAGGGAGTTCTAGCATAGTCGGTGAGACAGGTTGTTTGAGCATAAAATCCTGGCGAAGCTCATAGGTTGCTCAACATAAATAGTCATGTAGCTTGTCCTCAGATGTAATCGGCCCTGGCAAAGCTCGCGGGTTATCCTTGGACGGAATCATCCCTAATGTGATTCTATGTTAGAAATGGCCAGAGTGAAGTTTGAGTACTTTAGGGAGAAGCTTGGTGTTCTCCAGATTGAGGTTCCTTCCAAGGGGAAGTGATGAGTATGTCAGTCTTTATGACATGGTGGTAGGTGGGGCCTTCCATGGTCAGATGTAAGTGCTGAGCCTTTCTGACATGGTGGTAGGTGGGGCCTTCCATGGTCAGATGTAAGTCCTGAGCTTTTCTGACATGGTGGTAGGCAGGGCCTCCCATGGTCATATGTAAGTGTTGTGCCTTTCTGACATGGTGGTAGGCGGGGCCTCCCATGGTCAGATGTAAGTACTGGGCCTTTCCAACATGGTGGCAGGCTTGGCCTCCCATGGTCAGATATAAGTTCTGAGTACTGCATCCAGTATGAAAAAGGACTAGCTCCGTAGTGGAAATCCTTGCAGAGGAAAGGTGTTGCATCCAGTATGAAAAAGGACTAGCTCTGAAGGGGAAATCCTTGCAAGAGGCAAGGTGTTGCATCCAATATGTAAAAGGACTAGCTCTGCAGGGGAAATCCTTGCAAGAGGCAAGGTGTTGCATCTAGTATGAAAACAGACTGGCTTTGCAGGGGAAATCCTTGCAAGAGGCAAGGTGTTGTATCCAGTATGAAAAAGGACTAGCTCTGTATAAGAAGTCCTTGCAAAGGCAAGGTAGTACATCCAACATGAAAAAGGGCTAGCTCTGTTGATGAAGACCTACATGGAGGCCAGGCATACAACCAGCATGAAAAAGGGCTGGCTCTGTAGAACTTCCTGTGAAGAGTAGAATTGAGAGATAGAACCATTTGATCGAGATAGCGGAAGCAGTTATGATGATGATGATCCAGTGATGATCCATCTTTGATGATGATCCAGTGATGATTCAACTTTGATGATGATCTAGTGATGATCCAGCTTTGATGATGATCCAGAGAAGAAGACTTGTGCTAATGAATTGTTTCAAGAGAATACCTTCCTAGTCAAGAGGGAGTGTTGATGTATTTGTAACTTCGGAATGTATTCACTTATATATCTTATATTGTACCTCGATGTTCCTATCGAGAGAATCATTTGTATTTCATTGTACCCCGATGTTCCTATCGAGAGAGTCATTAATATAATAAAGTCATGTAAATTCAATGAGGTTAATCCTCTGTTGTAAGTCAGGGCAATAGTCCCCACAATTGAATTAAGGTTAACCCTCCTTGTTGGTCGGGGGGCAAATTCCCCACAGTTGTGGGGCACTAGGGTTATGTTGAGGCCTGGAAATTCGTAGGCAACAATAGTAAGGGATTCTCCCCAGTCAACGTTCCCAACTAGCCCTTGAATTTTTGGTGTAGGGAATCCGTCCGGTTTGTGGTCCGGCTACCGTAGGTCAAGTAACAAAAATAAAAGGTTTTACCGGTTGCGGCCCGGTCCACTGTATATATTTTTGTATATTTTTTGGGTTTAAGTATGACATGCGAATGCCTATATAAAATGCAGATTGATTGAGAATACAAGGAGTGTTCACAATGTGATGTGTAGGTTCTTACCTCTCGTCTTAGGCTCTCTTGCATCTAAATCACTCACATAGCAAGAAACTTAAACTAACAACCTAACCTATCTCTAGGGAGCAATATTGTTACTTATTAATGAGTAATGTATTTTTTGCATGCATTAAAAAAAAAAATCACAGATAGCTGATACTTCTTTCAAACACATGAACATTTAAAGATATTTGGACAACTAGATAGCCAATTGCCTATGAACAACATTCATTACTCATAGTGGAAATTTTTCATAAAACAAACCAGAGATCATTCATGCAAGAACATTGGTTCCAAGAGTTAGAACGATCTCACAGTTAATGGACACAAAGCTGAAAATGAAATAGTTCCTCTTCAACAAATCCATAGTATAACATTTGAACATTCCACCAGGCTTTCTTTAATAGGCAAACTGTAATTATTTATTGCAAAAGGAAATAGTTCTTCTTAAAATACGTCTTCCAATCTAACTGGGAAAAAAGTCCCCACTACTTGTCTAGATTCTCTATATTTATACAAAAGAGCAAAACTGTTGGGCTTCCCCAACTCTTCATCTCCCATATTTCCTTTCATTAAGTGTTTATGAAAATTACAATATATTACAACAAAATGAATAAGATGCTCATGAGGAAGGTCCCGCCTGATTATTTAAAAATTTCTTCCATGCTGAAGCTTCTGAAGCAATACTTTCGAATTCAGAAGGTTCCAAGAATCGAATATTTATTTTGAATTTAGCAGCCTAGTTTCTGATGACTTCTATTCTGGCTGCACTCAGGCGAAGTTGGTCTTCTAACAGCTGCACACTAATCGCGGAATGATCTACTTCATTCCTCAGAGTCTGTTCATCTAGAGCTTTAATGTGCTGTATCCTTTTTTCATCTTCACGATACCTTCTTTGCAAAATTTCCAAAAGCAGGCTATGTTTTGGAAAAGTATCCATTCTTTGCTCAGCCTCTACTTGACATCGATTGTACGTGATCATAAGTCTCTTGAAGAATTATGCACAAGCCCCTTTTGTCTTCTTAACAGCCTTCTTGAATTCTTCGGCTATGCTAATGGAAAAATCAAGTAAATCATAGTCTTGTCTTAGGGCTTGTTGATCTTTTGACGGTAGATCGGCAGGAGTTTCTTCATTCGCTTCTAATCTCACCATCCTTCCTGATAGGACTTCTAAGATGTCCTGTGATCTGTAAACAAAATACGAAGAGGTTTGCAAAATCTCTTCCAGCTGACTGTCCACTTGCAAGACCTTGCACCTCTCTTCCTCTATGGCCACCTGCAACTGGTGCATCTTGCTTCTCTGTGCCAGAATGTGCTCCTTGAAAGGCTGAAGACTGACCTGCTATTTCTTGGCCTCTCCTAGAGCTGCTGTCAACGAGGTAATTTGTCCTTTGAGCTCTGCATTCTGCCCCTGAGACTGCCTCTCAGATTCCTCCAAGTTGGTCTTCTGCAATTCCAACTCCCTTATCCTACCTAGCAGCTGCTCCTTCTCTGCCTTCAACCCTTGAAATTCTTGCTGCACCTTCTCCAGACTTTCTTGGGCAGCCTCCATAGATATCTTTTCTAGCTGGAGGGACTGGAGCCTAGATTTTGAAGACTTTATTTCTCGTTGTATGTCTTCAAATTTTCTCTTCAACCTATTATTTTCCTCTCTTTCCTTTCTGAGGGTATCTTTGAGCTGGGAAGAGGACTTCTTTGACTATTCAAGATCAGTCATTATTGTATCCACATTGTCCTCAGAAGCATGGATCAATGCAGCTCCTGCTCTGATAGTGAACCCAGGGTCCTTGTCAGTGCCATACACTACAGTTGTATCATTTATCATTCTACCGGATTGTTCCCTAGTTTCGACCTTCCTCTTGGTCCTCTTTACTATCCTCTTCCTTTCCCTATCATAAAAGATAGTGTTGAAATATGATACCTCCTCCCCTTTCTTCTGCTCAAAAGGGATTAGCTTAAGGGTGGGGACCATAGCCTATCCTAGTGTGCTGCAAGTAGCTGCCTCAAGATTTTGAATGTCAGGGTTCCCCAGGTCCTGAGCTTGACTGTCTGCTGGATCGAAAGTTGAGTGCTTTGTCACTGTCTCTGTCAGCTTTAGCTTCTCTGCTTCCTGCTTCTTCATCTCCTCATCTATCTTTCTTTTCTTTTCTTCTTCCTCGCTCCTGGCAGCTTCTTCTGCCTTTCTGGCTGCCTCTTGTGCAGCTCTTCTCTTTTCCTCCTCTTCTCCTTTGATCCATCCTTTGGCCTCTTGGGATAGTCTCCTAGCCTCTTCATTTCTTTTTCTAGTTTCTTCCTCCTCGGCCTTTGCTTGCTCATCTTGTCCTTTTCCAACTTTGGTGGTGATTTTCTTTTTAAACCTTCTTCTTAAGGCTGTCATATTTTGTGCACTATGAAAAATTGACTCCTCTCTGTCCCAGTGGCTAGTGTATTCAAAATGTACATTCGCCTCTTTGCAGTGCTTTGCAACCTTATTCTGGGAGTCATTCCTGTGGAAAATCATTTCCCCAAAATGGAATTTCTCCAACTCTTCTGTGAATTCATCGGCTTTCTTCACCCTGGTAAACTTGTAGCTTCCCAATCTGAATGGCAAAGGAGGGTATGTTGCTTTCTTATGTTCAAACAGAAAGCTCCCTATGCCATCTAAAAAGACTTGTCTAACTGCCTCTTTATGGACTACATAGTCTGTGGCATACTTAGGCAGTAGTGAGGGTGCTCTAGAACATCCAAACATTCTGAAATATAGTCCATCTTCAGTCAAGTAATACTCTGCATACTCTTCAATCACCTGCAATTCCTCCTCCAACATGCAGTTGAACTCTTTCAAGAAAATCAGGGTATACAATGGCATAATGAAGTGCTCACACACTTCCCTATAGTGACTGTGGTATTTGTGGGCCCACAGTGGCTTGTATGCTGAGTAGACTGGTGTTCTTTCCCGGTCCCAGATACACCTCAGATTGGGGAAGGGTTGGTTGCACAGTATGCAATCAATTAGTATATAGCTCATGTAGAACTCTAATCTCTTTTGGGACACCCCTCCCAAGGCTGATGCAATGCAGGTAGAGAGGTTGTTGGACACAATGTTGGCCCAGTTGAACACAGTCCCCTGTGTTGCCACATAGAAAAGGATAGGCACCCACTCCAATTTGAAGCTTTTACCGTGGGCCCTCCCGAAAATCCTATTCAACATCATGGCAATGAACCTGTAAGGGGTTCTTAGACTTGTAGTGTCATATTCTCCAGTCAGCCTAGTTCTAATTTTCTTGCCAGGTAGGAGCATCCTCTTCAGTGTCTCAACTAAATCCATCCTGATTGCCACTAGCCAATCCTTAGTCAAGTACACTTGTGCTTCTGGTAAGTGGTAGGATAGAGCCACATACCCAGGGATATAAGCAGCATAGCCCTGTTGATCAACATTTGCTAAAGTCATGGTGGTTACATCTGCCCTAGGCAGAATCCACCCAATCACCTCTGAGCAGGGAAAGAGCTTAGGTCTGGTAGCAATTTTCATTAATGAAGACCTCTCTATATTTGCATAAATGGTTTCTTCTTCGAAACCTATGTCAGGTACTTCTCGACGCACTATCAATCTGTAAATATCCCCGCATTGATATTTGGGTTCCACTACAACTATGCATTTGGTGTCCTCGTAGGTGTATTCGACTCTGGTAATGACTTCGACTTCGGGTTCCTCTTCAACTACGGGAGCCTTCTTCTTCTGACGTTTAGACATCTTGAATTGTGAGGAATTTCCCTGTCATGTACAGGAATGTATTTTAGGTTCTGTTAGTTTATAACGTTAAAGATAAAGACAACTGTATAAGCGTTTTACCTCATTTGTGCTAAACATGAGTGCAGCTATGAAAAATAAGCAAACAATGTGCAAAACCAAATGCTCCTGCCCAAAGATTAAAACCAGTTCACGCCCAACAAAATTCAGAGTTAGAAAATCACGTCCTTCATTAATATGAACACAGCCCCGAATCCCTTTCTCAGCGCCACGACCTACACTCTACGCGAAAAACTAAAGGCGCCTAAACTAAAATCAACTCAAGATAGGATGCTACAAGTGATAGCACACTAGGAGACAAGAGGAAGCTACTCGTTGTAACAGCTCGCTTCATGTTTCGACTGGGTAATGTAATTCTAACCTAGACAGGTTCGGGGTTCGGATTCGAGCGAAACAAAATCACCGCTGCGACCCTAGTTCATAAAAGAGAGGGTGACGGTAAAGTGGAAACAAACGCAACATCTCATAAGAAAGCCATGAAATCCCTCCCTAGATGGCCAAACACAAATTGGGGAAAACTGGTGCGGACAGCGTAACGGCTGTCTACGCCAGTTTCCCTAGCAATCGAGTGCAGGTTGCAAAACCATAACGGCCGTGAGAGAAAACATCAAGCAAAACCACACATACCCCCTCCCAACTGATGGCCGTAACATTTACCTCAGAATATATACATGCCAGGACGTAAAAACCAAGTAACCACTAACCGCGGAGACAACCAAACAGTTCGTCCAATTGAACGGAACGGGAAACGAGCATAAGGGCTTACCTGGCACTGCTGCACGACTGGTGGAGAAAAATCATAACTTCCACGGTGGAGCCACCTAGGAGCAAAGGTACCAACAACGAAATTCTCGGTCTTCTCGAGCGAAAATGACAGCACAGAGAAAAGTCCAAAATAATAATAAAAAAATAAAACCCCCAAACTCCACTATATATACTCCCCGGTCAACTACAAAGGGCGGGAAAAATAAAGTCATCGGGCGGCAAAAGGCTAAAGGGTCGGTGACCATGTAAATAACGCCTCCACAACGGTGGATGATGAGAATGGCGGAGCGCCCGCAATGGCATTGGTGGGAGAAACAAACTTGTATCGGAGCTTGTGAGACTAGGGATCGAGTTAAAAGATGATTAGAGAGCCGCAACGGCAAACCCATAAAAGAAACGAGTTTCGCAGACCAGTAAAATCAGAGTCCAAAAATAAATATGAATCAAGCAAAAATATTGACCAAGCGGAACAAATAAGTCAAACTATCGGAAGCACAGTTCCTTCTGGAGCTGCAACGGCGAGAGTTGACAAGAACCAAAGAACGGTGAAACAAAACGGCGGGGATCGAAAGAGTATGAAACAACTCTCGGACCACCTTGCATGAACCATTTCCGCAACTACGAAAAACATACAGACAAAAGCCCCGACGGGATTTCAACGAAGCTGTCGATAAAGAACAATACGTCGGAGACCAAAAACATTTGACTTCGGACTTGATGTCCAGTTCCTTTCCGCAACGACGAACGCACAGACGACTAGACTCCCAACTCAAAAGTCCAAAATACTTCCAACGGCGAGGTAAAAATCAATTCAAGCATTAAAACATTTCCCGTATAAAGTAATCTTCATTCAAGCATCAAGCAAAACCAAAAACTGAGTGAAAATGAATTAGAGGAGGGTCCCAAAATTTTGAATTTTGGGAAATAAGTTACAGTTGCAACAGGTTATTAGACTCTCCTAGAGATGTCGGCTGTGGTAAGTAATTGTCAAGTCAAAAATTAGTATAAATAGAGAGTGAGCCTCTCTATTTGACACACACACACTCACACCACTATAGTGCATAGGTGAGAGAAGAAGAGCTCACACAAGTGAGAGAGAGAACACTGTTGGAGATCATCTTTTTTTCTTTGGGTTTTACTGTTGCCATTGGTGCTCATTCTATCTCTGAGGAATTTGTGGGGTTTTCTCCTTTATGTTTTCCTCGAGGAAAATCTTCGTGTCTATTGTCCCTTGTGATTGACTGTTGTGCATGTTATTCTCTCAAATAATATCCTAAGATCATATTGCTTAAATGATAAAAATCTAACAAAATTGACTTGGCAAGAGTTAGAAATAGAGAGTGAACTACAATTATGAAGTGCATTGGTGACTTTGGTAGCAATGCACTAGGAAATCTATCTGAAATAGAGTTGGTGGTTAAGCTTGATGAAGTGATTGAGTGGAATTTCCATAAGATTGCAGCAAGTGCTTAAGATGAAAACACAATTGGTTTAATGTTTAGTGGGTTGTACCTCTTAATTGAATTGCAAGTGGTTCAATCTAAAATGGATTTGTTGTAGCATTTAGTATGTTGAAACTTGCAAAGTGCATAAGGAAAGTTTCAATATTTCTCTCATGTTAATAATTTATTGGAGTGAATTTATAGTCTTTGCTGCATTTTTATGACTATTGGATGAATTTTCCAGTGTTGTACACATTCCTTTTATTATTGTTTGCATATTAAAGTGTTCAAAGATGAATAAAATGTTGTAATGATTGTATCAAATTGTTGGAAGAGGAATAACATGTTTTAATGGTCATATCAAATTTTTGGAAGATGAATAAAAATGTTTTTATGGTAAGCTAGTTGACTGTTGTTTTAATTTATTGGTTAGTTGAGATACATCCATACATGGGGAGTGTTCCCTCTAGAAGAATAAATGAAGGGACAAGAAGTCTTTTAAATTATGCAGAGATCTGTATTGGAAAGATTGTTAGGATATGAGCATGTAGTTTGCAGATCACTAAGTCCTTAAAGTTGACATAAGTTTGAAACCCTATCCCCATAGAGCTTAATGTAGCTATATTCATTCACCAAGACATTGAAGCTCTGCGTTCCAAATAGTTAACTTGAATCCAACTCATCATGATCAATTAGCTTATTCAGCTACCCCGGGATTAAATCCAATTTGAAGAGAGAGGCTTGGATCCAACTACTCCTCTATACATGATACAAGGTGATGCCAACTCCTACAACTGTACATGAAATTAACTTTGTGGAGAATACTTGTTTATTGTGCCACACACATTTCTTGTGTTTCTTGTGTTAGTAGAGCAAGCTATTGAATAGATAACTTAGCATTGTAACTCGAAGGGATGGTTGAGTGAGCTATTGAATATATAACTTTTCACTTGTTTATGTTGCTCGTCTTGCTTATTCAACACATGCTTAACCTAATACTTTAAAGGGAAATGCCATGAATAAACACGATCCTATGATAGGAATGGAGAGATATGTTGGAAATTCAAAAACACATAATTGTGTGCATGAGATGGTTGATCCATTTGGAAGTTTGGTTCATTAAGGCATGTGGCAGGTCAAGAAATTTGAAGAATAATAGTGAAACCTATGTGTTGTTTACACATGTTGGATATTTACAACCATGAATCTTCTGGCATTGTCCATAGTTCATTCTGTGGTCTTTGTGTCGTAATAATGTAATGAGATGGACAACTACTTATACCAAATTCTTCAAGCACTCATCGAATGCGATTTTCATATGCCAATGGCATATATTAATCATATCTCTTGTGTTTGAACACTATACATGCTTGCATGCTGCTACTCAATTCATTTTGTCATTATATTTTCTTTTTTTTTCTTTCAATTAGTTGGTCACCTGTGATCATTTTCACATTTTCACCTGAGGCTTAGAGCTCGGTGAATTTCCCCTATGTGTTTCCAAATGTTCTTATAAGGTTAACTATTTCATTTGGCAATTTAAATTTCCTCCCATCAAGTAGTACAATAATTACCTTGTATCATGGTGATCCGTTCAACTCATACCATTCCTTCTTGAGAAATTTTAGAAGTGCAACTTGTTTAAGCAATTCCTATAAATCTTATGAAACAACAATCTGACTCATTCTACTGGGAAGGTAAGCTTGAATAGTTTTCTTTGAATAAATGAATACCCCTTCAAATCTACATAGAACATGTTGTTTCACCGATGTCTTCATGCTAATTATTATGTCCATGGAATCCTAATTTGTTTTCAATGCAAAGATGCGGTGATGCTCTAGGGGTTTTTTTTTAGCTTCATCAATAACAATGATTTGTTTAAGCATCCCCTGGGGTTACTCCTTTGTTGTAAAAGTTAAATCATTATAGTATTATACCATCAAATAATGCATCGAACTCTAACAAATAGTTGCCCCATTATGTGTTACAAAAATAAATACAACCTTTGGTCTAGGGCGTGGAAACGTTTAAAAAGTCCCAAAACAATTTATTTGGTCCTACTTTATCATCATAACCAGACGTCAACACCTTGGCCCAAGATAGAACAAATGATATTCTGGGAAAATTAATCACTGAAAGGCATCAACAATCAAATGATATAATTTTTGTAACTACATTGTCCTACGCATTATGATCATCCAAATAAATATTGGAATAAACATCGATTTATAGTTTATGCATTAAGATGGAGAATTGTTACATCACATTTTTTGGGGAATGGCATAGATTTCACCATTGGGTGAAGGAGTATTGTAATGTAAACCATCACAATATACCACAATAGAAGTCAACATATCAAATAGACTACGTTTGACAATAACAATTGACAAGGGAGATTTGACAATTTGATAATAGGGATCCATGTTAAACGTTCTATATCTTTAGATGGCTATAAGTTTTTGGGTTGAAGGAGCCAATCCTATTGTAATATAAATAATGATAGATCCATACTAATTTCAAGTTTATCAAATGTCATGTGAGATTTCCCATGCCAAATCGTTCTACATCCTCACATAGCTATAAGTTTTTGGGATAGTTCCCTTGATATGTGATTAAACTTGTGTTTTGGAATGATACAATCAGAAACCTATGCAACTATTTCGGCATTTGTATTGTCATTGTGATATTTCTTAAGTATTTCTTATTAAACATGATATAATATTATATATAGATAAGTATATACAAAATTTGCTTGAAAGGTTGGCTCAAAATCTTTTCCTAAGAAGAATATAGTCAAATAATTTATTTTAAGCATTTAGGTTTTATAGTGAATTTTGTTTTATCTTAGGCATTTGGATTTTTTCATGAATTTCATGTCATTTCAAGCTCCTCAGAATCTAGATACGCATTATCCTACAATTCCAATTTTATATAAAATTAAAATTTTCTTTCAAAGTGTGCAATTAGTTTTAGGCCCACATGTGTGTGTTGTAATTACACTAACCCTAAATGGAGAGCACTAGATTTGCAAAGCTTGTCATATAATTTCTTTTCGTAAAAGAATAGCCTACAACTCTTATAGAATTAGCCCAATCTCTTATCACACCAACTTAAAGGCCGATCACTTTTACAGTTCCAATTTCTAGTATTGAAGTCAAAATCAAATGCAAGTACAATCTGGAAAGTATTCATATCAGAGATTTGAATTATTTTATTTGGAATTTTGCATGTTAATAGTGTTTGGATTGATTTGGAATTTTAAAAGTTTTTTTTTAATCTTGTCCATCTATAACAAAACAAATGTTTTTGGAATTCTAATAGATTTTTTTAACATTTTGTCCATTTATAATATAGAAAATGTTTGGATTTATTTGGAATTATAATATATTTATTTTTAATATCTTGTCAATTTATAACATAACACAACTTTTAAAAGCAATATTTAATATAAGGATTTCAACTTGAGTTTATAATTTTATATTTTAAAGATTTGACCATTTTAGCTTATGTAAATTATTTATTTCATGTCACATTCATATTCTCAACAAAAATTTTTATAGATAAAGCTAATTAATTCATCTTTGTTTATTAAGAAAATTAGTTAGAAATGGTTGTGATTCATATAGATTTGAACTCCTTTCACAATTTTACCATCTAATTTAATATCTAAAGCTATATAGTTGAAGGAAAATGGAGACAAAGGAGGAGTAATTGTGTGCATGAAAGTAGAATTTTCGCTATAAACAACTTATGGTGAAATGATATACATAATCGACTAATAGATTAGCATTAGAAAGTATGCTTTCATTGACCAGGAAGGATCAAATTATTTCAGACATGTAGATTTCGGAGAAAACAAAACTAGCAAGGGCCAACCTCCTCCTTCAATGCATAAGTACAATGCAAAAAAACGATATGGCTCCTTTAGAATGCAAGCTTCGCAATATAATGCTCTCCATTTAGGTTATCATAATTTAGTGGGTGTACTTTTTACACCATATAGCCATATGGCATACCGTTTTTCAACTATGTTTTCTCCTTAAAAAATGAGGGGATCATTTTGACATTTTGACCAACAATGTTAATCCACTGTGTGTTCTCTTATAGAAATTTTAAAAATTAGGATCATTTTCGCATGGTGACAAATTAATATGCACCAAGCATGGGTAACATCTAATATACATATGCATACTTCCATGGAGAAGTATTGCATATTTAATGCGTATATGCGATCATATATGGCAATAAATTTTGAAGTTGTAACACCAACTTGTCAATATTATGATGCACCATGGAAATGGTGTCATTAAGTTCAAAATAAGTTGTTTATGAGTTTTTCTTATGTCACTTTTCAAGGAATGTTTATAACAATTTCGAATAAATGGATAATATATCACAAAGCTGTCATAGAAGGAAAGACGAGACAAAACTTTCACTTAGTATTGTTGCTTATCATTAGCTTTTATGGTTAAAACTTCTTTTATATATAATTCAAAACTATGAACTTCATTGATAAAAAGTGTATTAGAGAATTCATCATCTCCATTGTAGACTTAGGTGCATATTCAGAGATCTAGAAGGATTTGTTGAGTCCCTAGTGGAGCTATGGAAGATACTTTGTTATAATTTAAGGTTTAAATGTTTTTTTTTAATTTCTGCAATTTAAATTCTTTTCTAAATATGGTTTATTGGTTCATTAACATTTTTTCTAAATGTTCATTTTGCAATCTAAATTTCCCCACTTAGTATTGTTGCTTATGATTAGATTTTTATGATTAAGTTTTAAATTATAATAGATGATTCAATAAATATAAACTACATTGATAGAATGTTGTATTGAATGATTCATATTCTCCATTGTAGACTTAGATGTCCATTTAGAGATCTTGATGGCATTGTTAAGTCTCTAGTGGGATTACGAAAGGTATTTTTCTATCACTTAAGATTTAAATGTTCTTTTTCCATTCTATTTTTTCCCTAAAGATGGTTTATTAGTTCATTAATGAAATGTTGTATCTGAGAATTCAACCTTCTAGGTTGTAGGCTTGGATGTATAATTGAATATCTAGATGGTCTTGTTGAGATTGAGTGGGTTAAGGAACCAAGATGTAGGAAAAGGGTAGTGACAATGCAAAATTCTTACCTCTCAAAGACCTTTGCATATATGTCATAATAGGTCTCAACACAACACACCCCATGTCAACAAACAACTAGTTCCTTTTAGAACCTGGTAGTGTATTACCTCTTCTAGATAGTAAACAAATTATAGGACACCTCTTCTTTTGGTTATCCATCTCTCATGAGTTTTTTCTTCTCTTATTTCTCATATGTTAGGAGAGATACACCGAGATTGGGAACACAGAAGATAAAATATTTCCCTCCTAAAATTCAGGTGAGAAATCCATTCGACAATAATTCTCTTGATATTCCCTTCCTTTCACACCTGTACGATGGATCCTTCCTAGATTTTGGTTTTTGCATTACTCACACTTTTGTATCAACATACCAACATTGTGTCATATTCGGCTCAATGGTTAGACTTTATATATTAGATATATTTGTATCTTGTTTTATAGGAGATGTCTCTACACTACCACTTTGTATGAATACTAACATTTTTTGGATCTCCTTTAACCTATATGTGGTTATTTATCAAAGATAAATAAAATTGCGTTATTTAATGTCACTATCTAGGGTAGTTTTCTACCATTTAAAGGTTGTAACATGCGGATTAATGATGATCTTCATTGACAAAATGTTGTATGGATAATTCATCATCCTTGTTGAGACATATTCATTCACCCTAAAGGGAATTTGGTCATTGGAAATATTCATAATCATGACTCCTTTATCTCCCCTTCTTTTGTGTGCAAACAACCACAGAGTTCCCTACATTCACAATATACACAATTTTTCCCTCAAGAGCACAATAATAGTTGTGGTGTTGGCAATGGAATCATCGATATCATCGCTTTTTGTGTATTTTCTAATTAGTAGCTCAAAATGAAGAATGATAGGCCTAGATAGCATAAGTGGATGGGTGATAGGCCTAGATAACATACATGAATCCTTGGGAAGATTTTTGCAGTAGTTTCTTCTTAATAAGTTGACCATGATTCATATTGTGAATGGCCATGGAAGACTTTGAAGAAGTAATCATTGGGATTATTTTTAGAGGAGGTGTGTTGTAGAAGTTGTCTTAGCTTCCTTCTCTAGTGCATTGCAAGAATGAGTATTTCCAGTTGTAGTTATAAGATGGCACTCAAACTGCTTGTACTATGTTGTTTGATAACGATATATTATGAGGATGAAATCATGTTGTTGCTCTACCCAGTTGGTGATTTTGCAATCCAATGGTTGGCCACCTTTCTTCAATCTTTACCTCACTAACTCTTGATCCACTATAGTTCACATATTTTCAATGCACACAGTGACACAACCCATTGAAGTAGCAACAAAAATATGGAAATTGTATCATGCATAAAGCATTGTAATGTTGTTGGTGTGGAAGTGAAATGCTAGGGATTTTAATGAGAATGACATGAATATTAAGTGAAATCAGAATTGTGTGCTGCAGATGACCTAATATTAGTGTGTCGTCCCCTCCCCACAACATAATCGTCCTTGCAACATAATCTAAGAGGCTTCGTTGTTATGTGTCTAAAACCAAAAATTGGTTGTTGGATGTCATTTCAAACATGGTCCACCTCAATTATAGTGTGTAGATAGAAGGTCTCCACACATGAGGCTGAAAAGCGCGCTCTTAGTGCGCTCCAAGCCCAGTCTAACACAATCATGATAATTTCGATGAAAAATATGGTACAACTTGTGCCTTAGCTGCTTGACACATTATCCTATGATTGTGTACCGACACGTCAAATATGTCATTTTTGCTGGGCTCCTGTCAAATATTTCTTATTGAAATTATTATGCTCATATGGAGTATTGAATTTATACAACACCAATCTACCAACTATGCCAACAATTCTCGTAAATTGATTAAGGGAATTGAATTGAACCTGCAGTTAAAAAAAAAAATGGAAGATTTGATGTGCCAACTATTCAAACTATATGTATGGTAATTAATGCAACATCAACACCGTTCCAAGTAAGTTCACCCATATGAGTGAAAGTAGATCTAGGCATCAATAATTCCATTCGAAGCTTGACCCCAAGGTCCCCTCTTCCTCATGGGACCACTTCCTCATCCCCACTCCAAAATAACGATGAATACATCACCTCTACACAATGAATGAAATATGAAATCATTTTATTTTTAAAATAAAAAATAAATAAATTGATTTCTAAATTAAACGATAGCTTATGAAAAAGACAGTGGGTGTACAAGACGTATTGATAGGTCAATACATATTGATAGGTAAATACGTGTCAATAGGTCAAGATGTATTGATAGGTCAAGCCATACTTGAACTCTTGTAGATGGCGGTTAGGGTTATGGTTTGAACTAGTTTTTGGTGGGTGCCATGGTGGTTGATATGGGATATGGATCTACTTGAGGGTTTTTTGGGTGACTATGGAATACTAAGTTACACTTCCATTGTTTATACTGTCAGAATCTTCATGCCTATTGGTCTGTATCTAGACTAATGGTTGTCATACTCTATCAGCCCGCGGGGGGTCATAAAAATTGTTTCCCCATTTTTAATAGGCTGATACATGGTGGTCGAAAATTAGGGATCAATTAGTGGCCTTAGGGTTTACTCTCGGTAGTGGACTTCAGACTTTGGTGGGATGAGTTTCTATTCGAGTGTTTAAGCCAACAGATTGCTGGTGTTATTACATGGGTTTATAAGATGTGGTCAACCCACGTTAGCTAGTGCAAGCACATGCTTATGTCATTTGGATTTTTGGAAGCTTTTGTCAGGTTGAACCTTCTCTGTGGGATTTTTCTTTTTTATTGTGTCTGTTAACATTCTGTGTGCCGCAATATCCTACATTCTACATGTGACGGAGCTCTGGTGGGGTTTTTATCGATGCCAGAGCTGACATTGGCTTCCCGCATACCTGGGTGTGGTGGGTCGTTTTCTTATCTCATGAACCAGGTTTTTTATTGAGGGTCAATTTTAAAAATTGATGACTCAGTTGTTTCATTCTCATGGTAGTCAATCAATGGGAGTTTCGAGCATTCCTCTAGTCCCTATTTCGGTTGTGTCTTCGGGGTTTGCACATGGGAGAAGGGCGTCAGAACATATTCTCCCATGTGATATGTTGGTTGGTATTGACGGTATTGTGGGAAAAGTTCCTATAGCGACAGACATTCCACTATCAGGCACCAAAAAATACTTTCCCATGCATACGTGCCCTCCTGCATGTATAAAAGAGGCGGCTAGTAGAACAAATGCGTCTTCATATGTGTTCAAAAGAAAATCTTTCAAGAAGAGTAACAATGGTAGTTATCGTAAGGGGAAACTATGCCAGGATGAAGACAAAGTGTCTCTGGGTTGGGGCGTTGGCCTCGAAGAAGTAGTCGAGATGACCTTGAGTGGTCTAGTGGGTAAATTTAGTTATAAGGGTATGGCATGTAGGGATATTGAGGCTTGGGTTGCCCAGGTTTGGGGCCATGTCCTGGGTTACAATTTGACTATATTTGTTTTTCAAAACGGGTGGTATGGTTTTGTGTTTAGGACTAAATCTCATACTTCTTTTATTCTCGAGTCGACATGGTTGAAGGGACATGACAACTTGATGTTGCGTCATTGGCAATATGGGTTCGACCTAACGATGGAGGGATTAAAGTTTCGTCAGATATGGGTTCTTTTACTAGATTTACCTCTTGTATTTTGGAACAGGGAAGCATTAACTGCTATCGATAATCATATTTGTCGCTTCATTCATCTGGAATCCGAGATGTTATTTGGGATTGACAATAGGTTAGGGTGGATTCTAGTTGAGATTGATATGACAAAGGGTTTGTAGGAAAAATTTGTGATAGATTTACGTAATCGTTCTTTCTCCCAGTCTCTGGACTACTGGGGGATCTCGTTTCATTGCTCAAAGTGCAAGGAGATTGGTCACCTATGGAAAAATTGCTCCTCGTCTAGCTCAGATACTAAACATGATTCAGATGAAGCAGAATCTTGGTCGTCAAAAGATTCGGGTGCTGATGGACCAGGCCTCCTATATCTTCTAGTTACTTTATCAGTTGCTTGTGACCCGATACTACTAGTGGAACGACCTTTTTTTAGTAAGTTAAATTGCCTCAACCCGTATTTTGTCTCATCGTTAAATTCAAATGAAAGTTCTTTTTTAAAATCCCTAGAAGTTAAGGGGGATACTGTGGGAGAATCAGTACTTATAGGAACTTGTTTTTTATATAAGGGAGTTACTGAACCGTTGAATCCTGGGGATAGGTCTATCAGTCAGTAAAAAATATTAGAGATCCCATTCTCTGTGGCTTCGGAGGAACCATCTACAAAGTTGATTGGTGTTGTTGGAGGCCAGGTTAATGTTAGAGCTCTAGCTCCTGGAAATTTGGAACCTCATCCCCTCTCCTCGATCATAACCACAAAAACTAGATTTGGAGTTTTGGATACTTGGCTAAGCATTGGGTTGATTGTAGAAGAAGACCCCACTCCCTCCCCTTCATCCCCTCCACTTTGCTCTCTAAAGCCCACTATCCTCCCCTTATCTTTCTATGATTCTCTAAATATGAAACCCTTAAAAACATTTTCAAGAGTTACTCCAAATGGTCTTCCCTTACCTGCTCCCAATCCACCAGACAACCAACAAGATGTCCTGAAATGTCCAGATAGTATTCCTCCCCAAACTTTTCCTCGGGGGGGCCATTTTGGGGGGTCTAAAAGCATATTTTTCACCTTTAAAAACCTGAAATGTGAGAAAAGGCAAAAAAGGATTAGATCCTCTCGCCTCTTCAACTTTGTCAGTTCCTTCTTCTTCTCTTTCCACATCTGAATCTAGGGCGCTTAGAGGAATCAAAGCCCTAGCAAGGGTTAAGAAATGATTTGTACATCCATAAACATACAAGGAGAGGGGGGCCTCCAAAAACACCTCTCCCTTCAAAGGATTTTGGATAGGGACAAACTTGATGTGGTGTTCTTGCAAGAAACCATGGTCTTGGGGAAAAAAGCGAGTTCTTTTTTCCTAAAAATAAAAGAACTCTGAAAGGTGGCATCGGTGGATGCTTCGGGTTTATCCGGGGGGTTGCTGGTTTCTTGGGACCCAAGGAAGGCCAAAATGAAGGCATAATCTGTGTCTGTAGGTATATTATTATCTGGTCACATCTTGGATTTCTCTGAAGAAATCAATCTAATAAACATATATGGGCCCTATATATCAAAAAATATGTTCTAGGATAGGATTGTGGCCAAGGGGACTTTTAATCTGCCCAATTTGGTGATTGTGGGTGACCTTAACTTCACTTAGTCGGCTTGTGAAATATGGGGGCCGAAAGCAAAGCACAATCCACTTGGTGCTTATTTTGAGGAAATATTTGAAAGGGCATAATTGGTGGATGTGGAGCTTGCTCCTATCTGTCCTACTTGGCGCAATGGCAGAGTGGGTGAGTTTAGGGTGGAAAAAAGGTTGGATCGATTTTTCCTTAGCTCATCCTTGATTGAAAAACTGGAAAAATATAGGACTTGGGTAGATTATAACAGATTCTCGGACCATTATCCCATATATTGTCAATTTGAGTTTGGTGGGAAGATGATCCAGGAGGATATTGGTGGCCACCCACCTATTCCTCTTGGACCCCACCACTGTTTCTTTCAGTTTTCCAGTTTCCTTAATTGTACAACAATTTACTATTTTTGGTAGTTTTTGGGTCCTAAATTTCGGGAGCCGTTTTGAGGCCCTAAACAACGTTTTTTTGGCATCGAATGGTCGGGCAAATATGAGTCCGTTTCGGACTCAATATTTGCTATTTATGGATGTAGTCCTCAAACAAATATTTCTAACGATGTATCATGCGCATCAAATAGAGGTAGTATGCTAAAGTTACGACCCCAGGAAATTGATGTACCAAGTTACCCAATGGGACCCGCATTAAGGGGTTTCACCTCCTAGGGTTAGGTTTTTGATGTGTAGGGTTTCCACTGTTTCTCAATAATATATAGGACTTTGAGCCTCATTGTAACACAGAGTTCAGAGGCATGTAGTTGCCACATCTCTTCTCATAGATAAGCTACTAGGACTCTAGCTAGTTTATTTCCATTCTGTATGTAAACAAGTTTCAGTTATTGATTAATGAAATGAAGTGTTATTTCTGTTGCATATTTGTTTCTATGGTTATTTGTGTATTTTGTTGCGTTCCTGCATAAATCCGGATCATTGATATCAGAGCAATCTGCTCTTTCTCGATCCTTCTTTGCATGTCCCCAATGGGGGCGGGGTATAAAGAGTTAGGGCTCGATCTGGTTGAACTTTTGCAAGATTAGCCTCGCAAATCCCGACGGCCACCCATGGGGGATGAAAAGAAAGATGAGGGCACAGAAGATACTATCAAAATGTTGCTCAAGGAGGCCCTTGAAAAACAAAGGAACGCGATGATGGATAACTTCGCCCAGATCCTTCAATGACATCCCACTGGCGGCGCATCTGCATCTAGCAGCCACTCTAGAGGTGCAACCCCTTTTAAGGTACAAGTAAACTTCAACATTCCCATATTTGATGGTCGAATAGATGTAGATGCCGTAGATAAATGGTTGAATCTATTAGAAGGATATTTCTTGGTTCATGACTTTCCTGACCGGGAAAAGATTACTTTTTCTCTACTCAAAGCCGCCCCCCATGTCAAGGACTGGTGGGAAACCTACTGTGAGAGAAAGGATGAGGAGGAACCCTCTCTGTTCTCAGCCATACCCACTTGGAATTCTTTCCGATATGCCATAAAGGGACAATAATATCTGGTGGGGAGCTATGAGGACAAGTACATCCAATGGACTACGCTGCAGCAACAAAGAGATCAAGATGTGCATGAGCTGACGAATCTGTTCCATACCTTGCACACCAAGTTGGGTATCAAAGATTCAAAGAAACATTTGGTGCTGAAGTACCACAGTTTTCTACACAGATACATTTAGGAGGAAATGGAGTTCCTCGACATCTCCTCGCTTGGTACGGCATATCGGTATGCTGCCAAAATTGAGCAAAAATTCAAACAGAAAAAGTGAGACTTTGGATCTGCGAATCAGAAGCAAGGGAAAGGTGCCCCCAAACCGTAGAACCAAGGACACAGCCAAGGGATGGTGACTCAAGAAAACTTGCCAGAGCCGCAAGCAAAGAGCAACACTGCAAAGCCGAAGAAGGAAGCAGGAAAGTGGTGCGAGTTCCATAAGAGCCCCACTCACAACACAAGTGAGTGTTGGGCTAAGTAGTCACTGGTGGCTGAGATAAAGGCTTCTGAATCAGATGCATACTCTGACACTGAATCTGAAACCGAGAAGGGGAATGACAGAGAGAATAATATTATCGATGCAAAGCCCAACGCCACCGTTGCCCCCACGAAGATCCAAAAGGAAGAACCAGAAGATTTCGAGGAGGAGGAGCCTCTTTTCCACTCCTAGATGTGGGTAAAGGGTTCCCCGATATAGTTCATCGTCGACAGTGGGAGCCAAAAGAACCTGATTTCAGCAGAGGTTGTGAAGCGATTGGGTTTGCCGACCACAGCACACTCGTAGACATACACCATCGGATGGCTTCACCAAGGACGAGATCTTCGCGTCAGCCAGCAGTGCCGCCTTCCCTACAGCATCAAGCCCTTCACCAATGAGGTATTATGTGATATTGCTTCTCTTGATCTTTGTGATGTATTATTAGGTCAACCATACTTATGGAAGCGACATGCTGTGTATGAGTCCCGACCTCGCATTGTTATTATTACATTGGGAAATAATTTGTACAGGATACCAGAGGTACCACCCCCTATCGCTATCTCTTTGGTTACTATAAAACAATGCAGTAAGCTCATTTCCAAAACCGGGAAGTTTGTTTTCTTGATGATCCGCCCTCAGGGAAAGAAAAAGATCGTGGCCACAACCTCCAGATAGGGCCCCTCCACAATACAACAACAAATAGACAAGGTCGTGGAGGAGTACTGGGACATATTCACCTCACCCACTAGGGTGCCTCTCCACTGTCAGCTCAAGCACCCCATCGATCTGACCCTAGGTGCGCTGCTGCCCAATGGATCGATCCATCGCTGCTCTATTCTAGAGAATGATGAAATCAAGAGGCAAATCAGGAGCTGCTGCAGAAGGGTCACATCCAGCCAAGTTCATCTCCCTATGGGAGCCCGATTGTGTTGGTACAGAAAAAGGATGGGACTTGGAGACTCTGTATTGACTATCGGGCGTTGAACAAGATCACTGTTTGGAATAGGTACCTGATCCCATGGATTGATGACCTCCTGGATCAGCTTAAAGGGGAAAAATATTTTAGCAAGATCGACTTAAATTCTAGGTATCACCAGGTACCGATCGAGCCGACCGATGTGTGGAAGACTGCCTTCAAAGCCAAAGATGGCCTTTTTGAATGGTTGGTCATGCCTTTTGGGCTAACGAATGCTCCTACAACCTTCATGAGATTGATGGACGACATCTTGCAGCCATTCACCAACTCATTTGTAGTAGTGTACTTGGATGACATCCTGATCTTCAGCCAGACTTGGGAAGAGCACCTCCACCACATCCGACAGGTCCTCCAAACATTATGGTAGCACAAGTTGTGTGCCAGTTTGGACAAGTGCACTTTTGGCATGACCCAGGTTCAATATCTGGGATACATTATTGATGACTGTGGGGTACATGTGGATCCAACCAAGATCCAAGTCATTTGGGATTCGCCAGCCCCAACTACTCTAACAGAGCTTCGTAGCTTTTTGGGCCTTGCTAATTTCTACCGCAGGTTCGTGTTGGGATTCTCTCATATCACTTGGCCCTTGAGTCAAGTCACCAAGGGAGGAGCGAAAGCAAAATTATTTTGGTCAGAAACTTAGCAGAAGGAATTTGTAGAATTGAAACATCGCCTCTGTTGTGCCCCAGTGCTCACATTACCAGACTTGCAACAAACATTTGAGATCGAAACAGATGCCTCTGACTATGCTATTGGGGCAGTCCTTACTCAACAAGGGCATCCAGTGGCATATCATAGTGAGACACTGTCAGACACAGTCCGCAAATATCCCACTTATGACAAAGAGATGTATTCCATTGTATAGGCTTGCTGGTAATGGAAGCATTGCATTTTGGGGAAGGAAACAATCATCCACACAAACCACCTACCCCTACAGTTCATGCAGACACAAGGGAAGTTACAAAATGATTGCCATCAGAAGTGGTC
Organism: Pseudotsuga menziesii; assembly: GCA_001517045.1. Taxonomy (NCBI): domain Eukaryota; kingdom Viridiplantae; phylum Streptophyta; class Pinopsida; order Pinales; family Pinaceae; genus Pseudotsuga; species Pseudotsuga menziesii. The sequence continues at coordinate 353,320 of LPNX010750366.1, read as the reverse complement.
CACATATCTAGAACAGTTTCATTTGAACATCAAGTACAAGAAGGGAAGCACCAATAATGTTGCAGACTGCCTCAACCGACCACCAATCATGGCGATAATGACCATGCTCAACTCTTGTGGGCACGAGACTTCTAATTGGCCGCTTCTCTACAAGAGCGATCCATAATTCAGCCACACATACCAAACGCTCTTGGAGGGAAACCAAGTTCCAAAATTTCACCTCCAGGATGTACTACTACTTCACATGGGACACCTTTGTGTTCCTTCAAGCGAGCGTGCCAAGATGATTTGGGAAGCACACTACAGTCGGGTCCCTGAGCATTTCGGGGTCGAGAAAACAGTGGCAATACTACAGAAGTATTTTTATTGGCCAAACCTTTGACAGGATGTCGGGAAGTACATCCGATCCTGCACTGCCTGCGCCATTGCCAAACCATCGATCAAGAAGCAAGGCCTCTATACTCCGTTGCATACCCCTAGTCGACCTTGGGAATCCATCTCCATGGATTACATGTCAGGGATTCCTTCTACTAAGCATGGCAATGACTGTGTGTCTGTGGTCATTGACAGATTCTCAAAGATGGCCATAATGGTAGCCTGTAAGAAGAATATCACAGTAGAAGCCACTGCTAAACTCTTCTTTGAACGAGTGTGGGTACACTTTGGTATCCCATAGTCTATAATCTTAGACCGGGACAGCAGGTTCCTTAGTACATTTTGGTCTAGCCTATGGTCAATGCTAGACACCAAGCTCACAAATTCCACAGCTTTCCATCCCCAGACTGATGGCCAGACAGAGGTTGTCAACAGGATGATCGTACACATTTTGCGCATGTACAACTCAAAGCATCCACACACATGGGATGAGAGCCTCCCCTATGTACAACACAGCTATAACCAGGCGCTTCACAGCTCATCCAACCACATCCCCTTTCAGGTGGGCTTGGGATTCCAGCCACTATGTCCCATTGATGTAGCCATGCCATTTGCAGCTACTCAGGTTGATTCAGCTCATATCCAGTCTGAAGTTTCCAAGGCAAACAACTTCATTGAGCGCATTCAGCACATTCTCCAACAGGTTCATGACATATTGGAAAGATCCAATGCTAAGTACAAGCAGCGACATGATCAACATCGGGTGCAACACAACTTCCAGGTGGGTGACAAAGTGTGGCTACATTTACAGAAGGAGCGCCTCGCTGGACCCCACCGCAAGCTTCGCCCGCTCCGATATGGGCCATACACCATCACTAAGGCTGTCGGGGACAATGCCTTTGAGCTCAGTATTCCACCATTCCTTGGTATGCACCCATTGTTCAATGTGGACCGCCTTCGGCCTTACTTTCCACCTCTACTGGACACATCAGACGTGGCAAAACAACTCACACCAACAAAGTTAAACCCCGATTGCATGGAACAAGCCACAACTGATCAGATTATGGACACACAGATCAAGAACACCCACCAGCAGAAGATCCAACTATATCAAGTTGTCAAAGAAAGCCAACTCCTTCACCAGGGAAAGTGGCTCACAGGGGAGCAAGTTCAACAGAAGTTTCCTCATCTCATGGAGGAACTCAACACAATGGGGACCATTGCTTCCTAAGGGGGGAGGAATGATCCAGGAGGATATTGGTGGCCACCCACCACTCCTCTTGGACCCCCACCACTATTTCTTTCAGTTTTCCAGTTTCCTTAATTGTAGCACAATTTACTATTTTTGGTAGTTTTCGGGTCCTAAACTTCGGGAGCCGTTTTGAGGCCCTAAATGACGTTTTTTTGGCATCGAATGGTCGGGTAATTATGAGTTCGTTTCGGACTTAATATTTTCTATTTATGGATGTAGTCCTTAAACAAATATTTCTAATGATGTATCATGTGCGTCAAACAGAGGTAGTATGCTAAAGTTACGACCCCGGGAAATTGATGTACCAAGTTACCCAACGAGGCCCGCATTAAGGCGTTTCACCTCCTAGGGTTAGGTTTTTGATGTGTAGGGTTTGCATTGTTTCTTGATAATATATAGGCCTTCGAGCCTCATTGTAACATAGAGTTCAGAGGCATGTAGCCACCACATCTCTTCTCAAAGATAAGCTACCAGCACTCTAGCTAGTTTATTTCCATTCTGTATGTAAACAAGTTTAAGTTATTGATTAATGAAATGAAGTGTTATTTCCGCTGCATATTTGTTCTATGGTTATTTGTTTATTTTGTTGCGTTCCTGCATAAATCTGGATCAGAAGAGGCCAAATCGACCTTTTAAGTTTAACCATGAGTGGCTGCGGGTGGAAGGATTCAAGGATCTTGTGAGCAGGGTGTGGAATGACTCAGCTTACTTGATTTCTCTCTCTCTCTGATGGATCTTTTAACTATGAAATTAGGGAAGTTGAAATTTGCAATCATCGACTAAGATAAGAAGAGAACTGAACTGGATAAAAAGGTTCTAATCTCCATTGAGGAGAAAATAGGTCATATCAATGCTACATCTTCTCAAGGGATTATGGCTCAGTTTGATATGGATATGCTTATAAAGCTAGACTAAGAAAAATTGCAAATACTCAAGGTCTCTTTTGAAAAAGTACATCTGGAGAGCAAAATTACATGGTTATAGACGAGTAATAAGAGTACAATTTTTTTCCATAAATTCGTTGAACATCGCAGGATCATCAATTCTATATGGGCACTGAAAAATGACGATGGCATACTTGTTAAGGAACAAGTGAAAATCTCATAGGTGGCACACTTACATTTTAAATCCTACTACAATGTAGATGGCAATTTCTATGTCAGTGATCAGATTAAGGTTATTATGGAGTTCCCCAAACTATTTACTGATGTGGAAGGTGATGATATTTTTATGTTTATCCCTTTGCTCGAACTTAAAGGCATCATTATGGCCTCTGCTAAATCTAAAATCCTAGGCTCGAATGAGTGGACTATGGAATTGTTTCTGGATTGTTTTGAGGTGATGGGTGCAGGCTTGTTAAAAGCGGTGGAAGAATCCAAAGTAAATGGGGTGATCAGGAGGCATAAACTCTACTTTTATTGCATTAATTCCCAACAAATTTGCCACTGTGGACCTGGAGGACTTTCGTCCCATATCCCTCTGCAATTTTGTTTATAAAATCATTTCGAAGATCATTGCAAACAAACTAAAACCTATTTTCTAGAGGTCTTTATGTTGAACAATTTGGTTTTTAGAAAAAAGACAGATACTGGAAGCCATTGGGGTGGCTCAGGAGGTCTTTCATAGTGTCAAGTCCTGAAAATTGTCTACATGTGCTCTTCAGCTGGATTTAAATAAAGCATATGAGAGAGTTTCGCGGGGGTTTCTTAAGCTCATATTAATTCAAATTGGTCTTCCATTCAGGGTTCTGAAATGGATTATGGGTTGTGTCACTTCAGTGTCATATGCAGTTCTTGTGAATGGATGCCCTACAAACTTTTTTCCTGCAGAGAGGAGGATTCGACAAGGTTTCCCCCTCTCACCTCTACTCTTTCCCCTTGTAATAGAAGGCCTCAGTAGGTTGATCATTAAAGCAAAGGAAGAGGGTAATATAAATGGTATCAAAATCAGTGGAAACCTATCTATATGCCATCTTCTTTTTGTAAATGATACTATGATCTTCGGCTCGGGCTCTTTTGTAGAATGGCGTGTATATTATGAACTTATCAAGGAATTTTGTAATGTCTCTGGCCTATCTATCAATACAAAAAAATATTTGCTCCTGGAAAATGAGGCCTCTACGGTGGATTTGTTAAAGATTAAAGATTTGTTTCAAGTTCAGTCTTTTCCCTTTGTAGTGTGTACTCGTTATCTTGGTTATTTCATAAAACCAAATGGATACAAAGCTGGGTTTGGTTGTGGTTACTGTAAAGGTTTGATAGAAGGATCAAGCATTACTGTTAGCAATGGTTGTCACTCGAGGACAATTGATTTTGGCTAGATCTATCAAAACCCCCAAATTTTCACAAAAATTTTTATAGTTGCAGTTTGATAACTGCTAGCAGCTAACGGAAAGAATGGAACATTTAACAAAAGTAACCATTAACTTAAACACATATAGATTAATACTATTTTAATTTCGATATGTGCTGTAAATAATCTGCATTCAGTTATTTCTAGTTGTACTAATGGTTTGATTTGTCAAGTAGGTGAGAAGTTACTTTCTAACTAGGGCTTACTTAGCGATTGCTAACATACCTGGATTTCTGGATCTTACAGGCTTGATAGGTAAATTTTGAACCAGTAAAAGTTTATTAAGGCGTTAAACCAGATATACTTATTTTAGCATAAATATACTTCTAGAGTAAAAGTTTGCTTAGAAGAATTCAAGGTACTACAAGGTAAAGTAACGTTTCTTTTACTTGTTTTACAAATGTGATAGTACTTAAACTTCATGTCATAAAGGTCAATAACTTTGCCCTACTGTTTGTCTTTTATCAGAATGACTGCTACGTTAGATAAAACTTCTTTCTATATTTACTCTAAGCTATTTCTCGTTCTTATTAGAGCTCAAGATTTAGTATATTAATACTCTTATTGAAATAAAAGTTTATTGTTGTTGCTATTTATAAAATGTACAATACTGCTTATAAGTACGGAAACAGACCTAAGGCCTTTCAAGAAACAAGCTTATATAGAACTCTTAGCTTTACCTTTTATTAAGCTCCAATAGAGGAAGTTTATCAGCTAATATAAATGATCATTTGCGTAAATATTGACAAGTTGTGATTTCTATCTCCAAACTTCTTCATGATATAAGTAATATGATGAAATTACATCACCCTATTATTTATTTGTAATAACAAATGATACTATACTTTTTTGGATAGTTCTACTATCCTTTACTACCAAGTCTATACTAACCTTTTTTTAAATTCATTTGGGGCATTGTATACATTTGGACACCAAACGATTACAACTTCCATGAAGTTTACCTTACTCCTAGTACTATAGACTTCATACAACAATAAGAATTTATTCTAGAGTGTAAATACTTTTTATATCCACAATATTGATTTACAACTAGATTCTTACTATTAGTCTATACATACAACTCGTTCTAACTTCATTGTCTTGCTATATAATGTATGAATAATTGATTATTATCGGAACTTATTACCTTAAGATCAAATTCATACACCCTACTATGGATCTTTCCATAGTTGTTATTCCTCCATCGAAAGGTTTCATTGTTTACATATGTCAAATATTAACAATACAATGCATGATTTGGTTTGTTACCAACGAAGGTTCCAAGGTTTAATATATAAGGTTTACCAATGCCATGAAAACCTCATTCTTTATCATAGTTTGATTTTATGATTTATCAATGAAATGATACGTTTTGACTTTATACATTTCATTATCATTGTGATCATTATACAAATTATTAACAATAATTTGATCCCGATATTGCAGTGGAGACTATACAACTCGACCCACTGTGGAATGGATAAATTTGTGGGCATGTGGAACATCCACCACCGTGCATTGCATAACTTATAAGCTCACCATGCAACCCTACTTCTCATTCTTTGTCGAGGGTTTTTGGTCTATGCTTTGTCTGGTTTCCTGCAGCCATGAGGGCTTGCTTGTGCTTGCCTTTAGCTCCACTGTCTGTGCATTCCGAAGTGTTGTCACCCAATGTATGAGTTGTGAAGTTCACAGCTTGCGTTTGATTTGATTCATGCAAACAAAACTTTGTTGTGCGTGAGGGTAGTGTTACACAGTCAATAGTTTTTGGTGTCAAATCGTTGTGTGGCCACTGTCAATGCTTACTCCTGCTCCAGTCGTCGGTGTAGTTAGTAATTTGAACCCAGCTGCCTCTTTCTTAGGTGAACACGAGGGCTGTATTGTTTGTTGTGTTGGTATGCCTTCTTCGTGGCCTCGGTTTTCAACACTTCCAGGTAATAATTTGTTTTAAATTGTTTGCAAGCTTTAAAATTGCAGTTACAGTTATAAAGTCAGTTTTTAAATCAAGATTTTGGTTTTCACTTGCAGGTGATGGTTTGCCTTTTTGTTTGGAAGAATCTTCTTCACATTTGGATTGGCATCTAGTCTACAGGTAAGCCTCGGTCACAAAGTGGCACTCCCTGCTTGTACAGACTTAGGGGAAAATGATTTTAGTTGGAAGAAGTTATGACCTCGGTTTCCCCAGTCTTGGGATGTTTGGTCTTCAGTTTTTAAGATTTGTTTTTCATTATTAAACCCTTGCATATAGCAGGGTGACTCCGGCTTCAATGCCGTGATTTGCATATGCTCTTTTCTTGACTTATAAAGATTATACAGTAATGTAGGTTTTGATATAATGAATCATAACCCCAATGTAGGGAGGTTGCCACCTGCAACAGTTGGAAGTGGTTTGAGGATGTTGCCACATGTCAGTTTGCTCTCCACCTAGTCTCCTCCACCAATTTGACCAGTAAACACTCTTTTAACATCTCTTCTAAGCTGTTGTCTCCTCCTTTATTTATTTATAATTAAAATATTCAGAATTACATTAAATATTCTTGACTCTGTTGAGTCATCAATTACAACTTAGCATAAAATTTAACATATTGTCCTCAAATAATAACAAATAATATAACATTGTTTTTGCAAAATTGGGGCATGTGACCTACACACCCCTTTAAAGTATAACATCATCCTCGACGTTATTTATTCTTCGTCCTCAGATTTCCCCTGGAACAAAATTGGATACGCATCTCACATATTACTTTCCAATTCCCAGGTGGCTTCTTCTGGACTAAGGTGCTTCCATTGCACCTTCACCTGACCAATGGTGTGGTTCCAAAGTGTTATCTCCCTCCGCCCGAGGATACAGTCCGGTTCCACCAGAAAATCTCCTTCTAGTTCGACCTGTACATCATTCTAGTTAACAAGATGAGTAGCATCATGAACATATTTCTTTAATACATAAATGTGAAAAACATTATGTACTCTTAAATTTGATGGTAATGCTAATTGATAAGCTACTTGTCCAATCCTGGACAATATTTCAAATGGACCACAGTAACGAGGTGATAATTTTGCACAACTTCCCAATCTTGGAGAGCTCTTTTTGGGCCTCACCTTGATGAACACATGTTCACCTACCTGAAACTCCTTTGGAGTCCTTTTAAGGTCTGCTTGACTCTTCTGTTGATCCTACGCAATTTTTTAGATTACCTTGTACCTGCTTTACTATTTCTTCCATTTCCTTTAATAGTTCATGACCTAATACTAATCTATCCACTGGATTACTCCAAGAGATAGGAGTATTACATTTCCTTCCATACAAGATTTCGAAAGGACTAAATCTGGCTGATGTCTGATAATTATTATTATAAGCAAATTCTACTAGATGCAAATAATCCTCCCATTTACCTGGCTGGTCTTTCACATACATTCTTAATAAATCTTCCAGTACTTGGTTTACTCTTTCAGTCTGTCCATCTATTTGAGGATGGAACGAAGTACTAAAATTTAATGTAGTGTTTAATCCTTTAAACAGATATTTCCAAAAGTTACCTATAAATTTAGGATCTCTATCCAAAATTATAACTTTCAGTATTCCATGCGGTCGGAAAATTTGCTTTAGAAAGATATCAGCTATGTTTGCAGCTTTATACGTAGTTTTAACAGGTATAAAGTGAGCTGCTTTACTTAATTTATCAACCACTACCATGATAGAATCATTTAAATTCTAATTTCTAGGTAGTCCAGTAACAAAATCAAGACTAATTATCTCCCATTTCCAGCTAGGAATGGGCAACGACTGAAGTAATCTAGCTGGGTGTTGATGTTCAGTTTTCACCTGCTGACATTTAAAACACCTAGCGATATACTCTACCAATTCAGTCTTAATGTTTGGCCAAAAATATTCTTTTCTTAACATGGTTATAGTCTTTTGATAACCTAGATTACCTGAGTATGGCGTTTTATGGATTTCATCCAAGATTAACAATTTAACTTTAGGTACATTTGGTACATACATTCTATCTTTATACAGTAAAAATTCCTTTTCATTCAAACTGTACCCTTTACTTAAGCTTTCTGTTGGATTTTCTTTTGTTTTAGCTTGTAAGCTTTGGTAAATTTCATCTTGTTCTATCCCTGCTTTAAGCTGTTCATCCAGATCTGTTGTATAAGTGCTAATAACTGCTGTGAAGTTCAGCCTTGCATTCCTACTTAATGCATCAACAACTTTATTTTCTTTACCTTTAATGTGTTGAATTTCGAAGTCATACTCACTTAGGAAAGCTAACCACCTAGCTTGTCTGGCATTTAGATTAGGCTGATCTAACAGATACTTTAGTCCTTTATTATTAGTCATTAAAATAAATTTTCTGGCAATTAGGAGATGACGCCACATCTTTAGAGCATGTATAACAACAGCTAATTCCATATCATAAGTTGCATAATTCTTTTCATGAATTTTTAATTTCCTAGACTCATAGGCAATAACATGCCCTTCTTGAGTTAGAACACCGCCTAAACGATCATTGCAAGTGTCAGTACACACTACAAATTCTTTATTTGGATCAGCTATTCTTAAAATAGGTGCGCTGGTTAATAAAGTTTTTAACTTTTTAAAGCTATCCTCACATTTCTGATTCCAACCAAATTTATTTCCTTTCTTCTGCAAAGAAGTTATCGGATTCACGATTCTTGAAAAACCTTCAATGAACCTCCGGTAATAACCGGTAATTCCCAAGGCTGTTGAGGACAAATGGGCACGCGCGTTAGGGTTGGAGCAGCTGTTGTATGGAGAGAGAGTGTTCATGGTGGCGCCTTGGGGAGGGGAGGTCGCCCCCCCCCCCCCCCCCCCCCCTCGAGTTCAGATGAGGATGCCTTTAGGAGGCTCCTTAATTGCAGAGGTAAGAAGACCTCTCCTCCGGAGAATCCAAAATTCATCAAGAAACTGGAGGAAATTCTTGAAATCGCCCTTCTTGAAGAAAAACCAATGAAGATAGCTCTGGCATTGGCTAAGCGAGGCCTCGTGGGTCATTTTATGGGCTTATGGCCCTCAATCAAGTCTACAGATGACTAGATACAAAGAAATTGGAAGCCCAACCTGAAACATGGAGTAACTTGTTACCCTGTTGGGAGACGGTTCTTTGTGTTTGAATTCATCTCAAAAGAAGATCGAGACCTAATCTTTAGAAATGGCCCTTACTTCATGGGGATGCACGGATTATACCTGAACAAGTGGACACTAGATTTTGACCCCTCAATCGATCTCCCCAAAGAAGTGCCGGTGTGGGTTAGGCTTCCTAACCTTCCTGTGCATTGCTGGGATTACGACTCTCTGCAGAGAATAGGGAATGGAGTTGGACGTTTCATTGACAAAGCCGATAACAAGGGACAATACACCTACGCCAGAATTTGTGTTGAAGTTGACCTTGAATCTGGCCTTCCTGAGGTAGTAAAACTAACCGTTGGATCTTGGACTCATTACCAGAAGTTGGACTACGAGCATCTGCCCTTCAAGTGTAGGAATTGCCAAGAGCATTGCCACTTCCAAAGACACTGTCCCAAAATGGTCGCTGGGAAAGAAGATGCTGAAGGATGGCAGAAAGTAAAGAAAGGGAAAACCTCTAACAATGCCAAAAGCAAGGAGAAAACGGCCCAGGAACCCCCAAAGGAAGGTAGCTCAAAGCCTACTCCCCAGGAAGCTACTAATGAAGTTCAAACCCCCACAAAAGTTCCTGAAGTTGAAGAAGCTCGAGCGCCACAAGCCTCAACTGATCCAATCCACCAACCTGTTGCCTCTAGTCCGTTAAAGGAACACATTAGCCTAGGTTCTGAAACAGGGGCTAAATCCTCTGAGGAAGGAGATACTGAAGCAAGCAGTCCATCAGGTACCCCAGACCAACCAAAGCGTGGATGGAAGACTGAGAAGAAGAGAAGGGAAGATTAGTCCTATAAGGACATGGTTCAAGGCTCACAGCACACAATTCCAGAAATGATGAATACCAGATTGGGGATGAAGCTAGGAAAGACCCCGAAAGGGGGCCATCCCCCCCATCCAGGTAAATAATGCAATACGTCTCCTGGAATTGCAGAGGACTAGGCAGCACTCTGAAAGAAGAAGCTATAAGAGATTTAGTAAGATTAATGAGGCCTGAAGTCCTCCTAATCTAGGAGACGAAACTGGAGGAGGATGCTCTCCTCCGAGCAAGTAACTCATTCTGGAAGAAAGGCCCGGGTAGGGTTGTGAGTGCAAGAGGAGCTTTAGGGGGTTTAGCAACGTTTTAGGACACTACAAAGCTCAAACTAGTAGAAGAAGAAGGAACCACTCACTGGTTATTCACCAAGCTGCTCCATAAAGAATCCAACCATCTAGTAAGCCTTTTCAATATGTATGTTCCGGTTTCATTTCTTGAGAAAAAAGAGTGTTGGGATTCCTTAAAAATGTTTCTCAACCATCATAACCCTGAAAATTTAGTAGTGGCTGGAGATTTAAATGTAACCCTTGCTCTGGCCGAAAAAAAAGGGGGATCAATAGTCAGGGATCCTGCAAGAGAGTGGGTGGAAGACTTGATGCTGGATTGGGAACTTGAAGATATCATCCTTGACAGAGGAAAGTTCACCTGGTCCAATAAAATAACACGACCTGGTCATATAGCTGCATGCCTAGACTGTTTCCTTATCCATTCCTCTTTCCTTACCCTTGGACTTATGGCGACCTCCAAGATTCTCCCGCATTATACCTCAAATCGCAAACCAATTTCGCTCTCCATTTCTCTTGGGGAAAAGTTAGGTCCTATCCCCTTTCGGTTTAGCCCAATTTGGGTAAATCAGGAAGGCTTTCTCAACCTTGTGACTAAATCCTGGAATGAACCAGTTTATGGATCCCCATTTTATGTCTGGGAAGGAAAGCTCAGAAGACTTAAAGCTGATCTGAAAGCTTGGGCTAAAAATCTAAGCTCTCCACCGGATGAAAGGTAAAGAATCCAAAAGGCTTTGGAACGGCACCAACTGATCTTGGAAGAATCCCCAGTTACTCCTGCCTTGCTCAACCGGGAAGCTGAGCTGCAAAGGAGGTACCACAAAGCTTGTAGAGAAGAGGAAATCTACCAGAGAACCAAATCAAGGATGCTTTGGCTTCAAGCTGGAGACAAAAATACTTCGTTCTTTCACAAGCAAGCCCAAGCCAGGAAAATCTATAACTCCATTAATGAAATCCAGGTGCAAGACCAAGTCATAAAGGACTTTAGTGGCATTAAGGAGGCAGCTCATTCCTTTTTCAAAAATCTCTATTCCACCCCGGTTCTGGAACAAGTGGACCCAAATTCTTATCCTCTCTCAGAAATTCCAAAATTGATCAATGATGATGACAACCTGCTGCTGAATAGCCATGTTAGCATTCGTGAAATCAAGAAATCTCTCTTCAAAATGGAACCTGACAAAGCTCCTGGGCCGGATGGATTTACAGCCTGGTTCTATATTTCTTGTTGGGATATTATAAAAAAGGACTTGTACAGAATGGTCAAGAAGTCTCAGATATGTACCAAGTTGGGTGGCAACACCAACTCTTCGTTCTTATCTCTCATTCCAAAAGAAAAAGGGGCTAAGAACTTTAACAGATTCAGGCCTATATCCCTGTGCAATACGGGATACAAAATCATTACCAAAATAATGGCCAACAGACTCAAAAGAATCCTACCTAAGTTAATTCCGGAAAATCAAGGTGGGTTTGTGAGAGGAAGACAAATTATGGACAACATTATCTTAGTCCAAGAAGCCATTCATACCAACTGCAAGAAAAAAGAGAAGGGTATGGTGGTAAAGCTGGACCTGGCCAATGCTTTTGACAGAGTCAAGCATGATTTCCTTTTTGCAGCCATGAGGAACTTTGGGTTGAATCAGAAATTCATAGAGTGGGTCAAATCTTGCATATCAACCCTTTGGATTGCCCCTTTGGTTAATGGTCATCCTGCCAACTTTTTCTAGGCCTCAAGAGGTTTAAGGCAAGGTTGTCCTCTTTCCCCTGTGCTCTATGTCATCCAAGCCTCTGTTCTAAGCTTCCAATTGAATAGATGTCTCCAAAAAAGGTCTATCTCAGGCATCAGAATTGTCCCAAAGGTCAAGGAGGTAAACCACGCCCAATTCGTTGATGATACTCTTTTGCTGGGAGCTGCCATCCTTAATACAACAAGGAACTTTAAAGCAGAACTTGACTACTACAAAGACAATTCTGGAAGTGAAATAAACTTTCATAAAAGTAAGATCTACGGCTGGAATTGCCCTCCTCGCGAAATGCTGGAGTTATCTCGGATTCTTGAAATGGGAGGCGTTACAATTTGGGACACTTTTACCTACCTGGGCATTCCAATTTTCAAAGCTTCCCCTAGAGTTGTCCATTGGCTGCCCCTTCTGGACAAGCAAAAAACAAGATCCATGCATGGGGGGCAAATTGGCTCAACAAAGCAGGTAAAGTTATTTTGATGAATTCTGTCCTTACCAACCTTCCAATCTATCAATGCTCGGTCCTTTTAGCCCCCAAAACCATAACAAACAAAATAGATGAACTGCTCTGTCGCTTTCTCTGGGAAGGTGGTCGAAACTATGAAAAGAAGCTTCACCTTGTGAGCTGGGACAAGGCCACGAAGTCAAAGATGGAGGGGGGCCTTCAAATCAGAGATGAGGCTACCCAAAACCTAGCCATGGGTGGCAAAATTATTTGGAGCATGATCACTGGGAAAAGAACTTGGAGCAAGCAAATTATCCAGAAAAAATACTTCACAAGAGACAAGGAGAGATGTCTTGAGAAGCCTACAAAAGTGCAGAAAGGATCCCCGATTTTCTCTCTCTGCAAAAGGAATCTTCCTTACTTCACGTCTAAGCTCAAGTGGATTCCGGGAAACAGGGAAAAAATTAGAATCTGGGAGGATTCTATCCTTGGGAACCAGCCACTCAATGAGTCAATCAATCTGGGAAACATCAAAGCTTGGCTTCATTCTAAAAACTACAGCACTCTGTGGGACATCTCCTCCTGGAACAGCGATGACAAAGAATCCTGGGAAAGCTGGAACCTAGGAGATTATCCGGGCGAGCTTGAGGAGGAAGCTTCAACTTTGCTGGAATTCCTTCAAGGGAATTCGCCCTTCAATGCCAGATCGAAAGATAAGCGAGGTTGGGGTTCAGGCTCGGGGAAATACACTGCAGCTGCTAGCTACTCTGCTATTCTGGAACTGCCTTGGGTCCCTCCCAATCCTGGCCCGTGGAAAGCTCTCTGGAACTTCCCTTCAATTCCTAAAGTTGACATTTTCATATGGACTTTGCTTCACAATAGCATTTTGACCAGCGAAATCCTAAAGAGGAAAGGCTAGGAAGGGCCCTCCCGCTGCCCTCTCTGTAACTGGGCTGAAAAAACTGCTGAGCATCTTTTCATTACCTATGACTTTACTAAAGAAGCTTGGAGGCTTATGTTAGGATCCGTCTCTTTAAGACTGCCAAATTCAGTAACGGAGCTAATAAGCAGCTGGAAACCCCTTTCTCCATTCAATCTGAGCAAGAAAAATCTCCTCAATCTCATTTGGATGTGGATCCCAAAATTTTTGTGTTGGAAGATCTGGCTGGAGAGGAACAACAAAATTTTCAAGGAGGAAGGTAGGCTCCCTCCGTAGGTGGCTATCAAAGCTCGGACTATGCTTTCAGAAACCTTAAGTACTAAGCCCTTTATTAGAAATTCAACTACCCTCTCTCCTAAAGAAGAGCGTTGGCTTAAGAAGTTCAATCCAAACCAGCAAAGCATTGAAGTAATCAAACTTCCTCAAAAGACAAACTGGGAAATCAGGTTAGATGAGCAGGAACTCATTAAGTGGAGATCAGCCCTCGATGAATGGTGCCTCTTCTTTGACGGGGCCTCGAAAGGGAATCCCGGTCAAGCTAGAGGAGGAGGCATCATCTTTGAGCCCTCTGGAAAACTCCATCTGTCCTATGCATGGGGCCTAGGATACGCCTCCAACAATCATGCTGAGTATCTGGCGCTGTGGCAAGGCCTAAAACAAGTAGGGAAGCTGAACATCCAGAAGCTTACTATCTTGGGTGACTCCAGACTGATTGTCAAAGTGTTACACACTAAGAAGGTGCCAACGGATATAAACCTTGCCCAAACGCACAAAAAAGTCCTTCTCCTTCTGTCGCACTTCAAAAATTACAAGGTTTATCACGTGCTAAGGAATCTAAACAGCCTAGCGGATGCTGAGGCTAATCGTGGCACTCTTCTGAGTAAGAGCCAGTTGATGTTCAATGGTGAAATTTCATATCACTCATTTCCCTAAGGAGAAGGCTTCCCTAGGCCTGTCTCATCACGTGGACAAGTATACAGCAATTGAAGGATCTAAATTTTTTGCCAGACTGACAGATTCTACAGCTCAGAGATGCGCCATCTATGGCATGCCAGACTTGGATCCCGGATTATTGGCAGGTCATCAGCATTATAGAAGGAGCCAGTTGAAATCTATCCTCTGCATTACCTCCAGTCGCGCGAACCTGCAGGATATGGAAGAGGAGCAGTGTGCAAGGAGAGGCTCGAATCGATGAAGTCACAGATCCACATTCTAGAATTCTGGAATTTGTAAACTAAGGATATGTGTGTTAAGCTAGAGATGAAGCTCAGTATAGATTACTCGAAGTTGTACTGTAAAGGCCCTGGCAGCCCCTTTGCCAGATTCTAAATAAATTTTAACCGTTCTCGTAAAAAAAAAAACCGGTAATTCCCATGAAGGATCGAACATCAGTTACATCCTTAGAAACCGACCAATCTTCGATCGCCTTTATCTTTTCAGGATCTACCGAAATCCCTTCATTAGTCACCACATGACCTAAGTACTGAATTTTATCTTTGAAGAAATCACATTTACTAAACTTTGCAAAGAGTTGATGATCTCGTAGCTCTTGCAAAACAGTTTTTAACTGTTCTTTATGTTCTTCTTCAGTTTTTGAATATATTAAGATGTCGTCGTTAAACACGACCACAAACTTATCTAGATACTTATGCATAATGTTGTTCATTAAACACATAAAAACAGCTGGGGAATTAGTAAGCCTGAATGGCATGATGACAACCTCGTAATGGCCATATCGAGTTCTAAAAGATATTTTAAAGATGTCTTCATCTTTAATTCTAACTTGATGACATCCAGACCTTAAATCAATTTTTGAGAACACTGTGGCTCCACATAGTTGATCAAATAGATCATCTATGCGAGGCAACGGGTATCTATTTTTAATAGTCATCTTATTCAACTGACGGTAATCTATGCAAAGTCTCATGGTTCCGTCCTTTTTCTTAATGAGGATGATAGGTGCCCCCCAGGGAGACACACTAGGTCGAATATGCTTTTTGTCAATAAGTTCTTTTAATTGTGACTTTAGTTCATTCAGTTCTAGTATGTTCATTCAATAAGGGGCCTTTGAGCTGGGTACTGCACCAGGTACTAGCTCAATGGTAAAATATAGTTCCCTTTTTGGAGGTAGTCCCGGAATTTCTTCTGGAAATACATCAACATATTCTCTTAAAACTGGTATGTCCTCCAATTTTAATTTGTTTGTCTTATTTAGATTTTCTTCATCAGTTATTGTTACTGCATAAGCTTTACAACCCTTCCTAACAACTCTCTTAAGCTGCAGAGCAGAAATATACCTTATGGTTGTTTTTCTAAGGATCCCCTTTACACTTATTGGTTTTCCATCATTATTTATACACGTAAAGGTTTTATCATAACAATTTAAAATCACCCTATGTTGTTCTAACCAATCCATACCGATCAGTAAATCATAAGAACCAAGAGGTAATACATTAAGCTTTACAACCATTTTAAATTGATCCATAACTACTGCACATTCTTTTACAAAACAAGTTACCTTCCTTTTAGCACTAGTGGCTAACAACACCAACCAAGAATTTTCAAATTTTTCAACAGGCGACTTACATTTTTAGGTGAAATATAACTGAGACTAGCTCTCGGATCAATTAAAATAACTATAGGGGTTGAGTTTATCATACCTTCTACTTCCACCATGGAAGTTTAATATTCTGCTTATCGATTCTCCAAGGCTGCATTGATTCTGGGCATATTCTTTGCTAAATCTCCGACAGTCATCTCCTCCTATATAGTATGGATATTACTAATAGTCTTTTTCCGATTAGGACAGACTGAGGCATAATGTGGGCCATTACACTCTCAACATTTTATAGGTTCTTTGCGTTCAAATTTCTTTGTGTAATTACCATGGTTATTAGCAAACTCTTTACCCTTGGAATTATTCTGATTGCTTGGTGAATTATTCTTATTCCCTTCGAAATTCTTGTTAGCAAAATTTCTAGCCTTATTGTTTTTAGAATTCCTGTTGGGCACAAATTCTTCTTTTGGTCATAATGGTTATTATTCTTCTTGGCCTTCAAGTTGGCCATGCTTTCCTTCTTCCGGTTCTGTTCATAACAGAAGTTGGCTTTCCTCATAGCTTCTTCCAGAGTTTTTGGATTGTCATACTCAATCATGTCCTTAATATGATAAGGTAGACAACTGAGGAATCATTGTACATTTGGTTTTTCATCCACAAGGTATGGTACATACCTAAGCAGGCTTAAAAACTTGCTGTTCAGATCTTTCATAGTCATTGATCCTAATTTAAGCTCATAGAATTCTTTTGCTATCTCTTCATAGTACTGTTCAGACATAAATTTATTTTTAAAATACCTTTTGAAGGTACTCCAATTTACATTCTTCTCTTTTGTTCCTTTCACTCTCTTCAAATCTTGCCACCAAATATCAGCCTTTCCTGAGAGATTGTAGATAGCCATTCTAGCCTTTAATTGGTTAGAATAGTTATAAATCTGGAAGTACTTTTTCATTACAGACAACCAGGATTCTGCTTCCTCCCCCTTCTCAGTCTCTCCATTGAATGTTGGTGGTTTAATATTTTTAAATTCCCCAGAAATTTCCTCATAGGGTTTATATTTTCTCTTTTTAGCATAATGGTTGTCATCACTACTGTCACTAGTGGAGTGAATTTTACGTTGATCACCAAACACCTCTGAAGATGAGCTGCTTTCATTTTTAGTCTGTTTAATCTTTTTATATTTATGTTGATGACTTGTATCTTCTAAATCAGCTCTTTTTCCCCTACCCTCAGTTTGAAATCTTTTTGTTAGAATCTAATTTAGCTCCTCCTCAGCCCTCAGAATCCTTTCATTCTCTCGTTTAACAAATTCTATTTCAGATTTTAAGTCTTTTACTGTTTGTAAAAGTTCTGAGGAGTTAGTGGTTAGATCTTCTTATATAGGGTCTCTTGGTAAGTTTTCTTGTTCAGTAAATGGAGATTCCTCTTCCACATATTCCTCCAGCCTTTCCATACCTGTTGTTAAACTTCAGAAACAATTTCTCTATTGAATAACATTTAAAAGAAAATATATCAGCAAAATAATTCAAAATCACTGTTTCATAAAAGCTAGTTGGGATTCATCAAGGCCTAGTGTTTGAACCTTGTGCTCTGATACCACATGTCAAAACCCCCAAATTTTCACAAAAATTAAAATTTTTGTTGTAACATAAACTGTTTATAGTCGCAGTTTGATAACTACTACTAGCTAACAGAAAGAATGGAACAGTTAACAAAAGTAACCATTGACTTAAACACATATAGATTAATACTATTTTAATTTCGATATGTGCTGTAAATAATCTGCATTCAGTTATCTCTAGTTGTACTAATGGTTTGATTTGTCAAGTAGGTGAGAAGTTACTTTCTAACTGGGGCTTACTTAGCGATTGCTAACGTACCTAGATTTATGGATCTTACAGGCTTGACAGGTAAATTTTGAACCAGTAAGAGTTTGTTAAGGCGTTAAACCAGACATACTTCTTTTAGCATAAATATAGTGCTAGAGTAAAAGTTTGCTTAGAAGAATTCAAGGTACTACAAGGAAAAATAATGTTTCTTTTACTTGTTTTACAAATGTGATAGTACTTAAACTTCATGTCGTAAAGCTCAATAACTTTTCCCTACTGTTTGTCTTTTATCAGAATGACTGCTACGTTAGATAAAATTCTTTCTATCTTTACTGTAAGCTATTTCCAGTTCTTATTAGAGCTCAAGATTTAGTATATCAATACTCTTATTGAAAGAAAAGTTTATTGTTGTTGCTATTTATAAAATGTACAATACTGATTATAAGTACAGAAACAGACCTAAGGCCTTTCAAGAAACAAGCTTATACAGAACTCTTAGCTTTACCTTTTATTAAGCTCCAGTAAAAGAAGTTTATCAGCTTATTAATGCATTGTTTTTATAAATGATCATTTGCGTAAATATTGACAAGTTGTGATTTCTATCTCCAAACTTCTTCATGATATAAGTAATGTGACAAAATTACATCACCCTATTATTTATTTGTAATAACAAATGATACTATACTTTTCTTGGATAGTTCTACTATCCTTTACTACCAAGTCTATACTAACCTTGGTTTGAATTCATTTGGGGCATTGTATACATTGGGAGACCAAACGATTACAACTTCCATGAAGTTTACCTTACTCCTAGTACTATAGACTGCATACAACAATAAGAATTTATTCTAGAGTGTAAATACTTTTTATATCCACAATATTGATTTACAACTAGATTCTTACTATTAGTCTATACATACAACTCGTTCTAACTTCATTGTCTTGCTATATAATGTATGAATAATTGATTATTATTGGAACTTATTACCTTAAGATCAAAGGCATACACCCTACTATGGATCTTTCCATAGTTGTTATTCCTCCATCGAAAGGTTTCATTGTTTACATATGTCAAATATTAACAATACAATGCATGATTTGGTTTGTTACCAACGAAGGTTCCAAGGTTTAATATATAAGGTTTACCAATACCATGAAAACCTCGTTCTTTATCATAGTTTGATTTTATGATTTATCAATGAAATGATACGTTTTGTCTTTATAAATTTCATTATCATTGTGATCATTATACAAATTATTAACAATAATTTGATCCCAATATTGCAATGAAGACTATACAACTCGACCCACTGTGGAATGGATAAATTTGTGGGCACATGGAACATCCACCACCGTGCATTGCATAACTTATAAGCTCACCATGCAACCCTACTTCTCATTCTTTGTCGAGGTTTTTTGGTCTGTTCTTTGTCTGGTTTCCTATGACCATGAGGGATCGCTTGTGCTCGCCTTCAACTCCACTGTCTGTGCATTCCGAAGTGTTGTCACCCAGTGTAAGAGTTGTGAAGTTCACAACTCGCATTTTGTTTGATTCATGCAAACAAAACTTTGATGTGCGTGAGGGTAGTGTTACACAGTCAGTAGTTTTTAGTGTCAAATCGTTGTGTGGCCACTGTCAATGCTTGCTCCTACTCCAGTTGTCTGTGTAGTTAGTAATTTGAACCCAGTTGCCTCTTTCTCAGGTGAACACGAGGGTTGTATTGTTCGTTGTGTTGGTCTACCTTCTTCATGGCCTCGGTTTTCAACACTTCCAGGTAATAATTTGTTTTAAATTGTTTGCAAGCTTTAAAATTATAGTTACAGTTATAAACTCAGTTTTTAAATCAAGATTTTGGTTTTCACTTGCAAGTGATGGTTCACCTTTTCGTTTGGAAGAATCCTCTTCACATTTGGATTGGCATCTAGTCTACGGGTAAGCCCCGGTTACAAAGTGGCACTCCCTGCTTGTACAAACTTAGGGGAAAATGATTTCAGTTGGAAGAAGTTACGACCTCGGTTTCCCCAGTCTTGGGATGTTTGGTCTTTAGTTTTTAAGATTTGTTTTTCATTATTAAACCCTTGCATGTAGCAGGATGACTCCGGCTTCAATGCTGTGATTTGTATATGCTCTTTTCTTGACTTATAAAGATTATACAGTAATGTAGATTTTGATATAATGAATGTTAGTTTTGTTTTTAAAAACCCATGCCACGATGCTGGGTACACCGGCCCTGAGCTAGGTATTGTAATCTGGTTAAGTTTGTATCCTTACGGCCTATCAATGTAATACATTGGGTTTTTAAAAAGGGTTTTACATCGAGCTCTGTCTCATTTTTACAGTAATCTTGTATATTGTAACTCTGTGTATATTAGGGTTTGTCCTATCCGAGTGTTAATGAAGAACATTCTGTCTAAATATCCTTTGTTAGAATACATTGTTATTATAAAGACTGTAACCTATTCGTAGTGTGTAATTTATAATATTTATCTTACTTGTTTGGAAAATACAAGCTAGGGTTTTTCCTGAAGTGAAACCCTTCTTAAGTTCTTCAGTTAATTAATGATTAGGTTCTATTACTTGTTATTTTGGTTAAATTAATATTATAGGTGTGTTGTGTAAAAGTACCTTTGTTCCAAAAAGGATTGTGACAGTTTACAGTAGATTCATTGCTTATATATATATTATTATCCCATTAAATGGTTTGTAACTTAGAAGTTTTATTTATAATAGATTAATAACTTGGTTAGGGTTTCGACTCTGAAGTTTATATTTACGGGTATAAGCCTGTCTAATATTTATAAATAGTTTTTACATAGATATTATTTAGTTTTATACTAGTTATTAATTATATTTTCATTGCTTTTATTTAGTAAACTGTTTAGTAGACTTTACTTAGAGTTTTTGAAATAATATAGCATAAATTCTGTAACTCAGTTTACTCTTTTTAATCTAAGTACTTTTAAATTGAATCCTATTTAGTTTATAATAAATATTAGTCCTAGATTTTATTGATATTGTTATAAAATAAACTATATGATTAGTAGCTTATTTCTTTACTTAACTGTATGTAAACATTGTGACTCTACTGTGATTTTTCTACTGCATTTCATTCAGTTACTAAGTGAAAACAGAGAAAAAAAATAAACATATCATAACACTGTTTAACCTTCCTGATATTTAACACGAATAAAATTACTCTAATGTCTGTAAATACACAATCTTATCTACTAAGATATTCTCTTATTCTCTTAAACGTTCTACTTGTGCTAAAATACTACTATTTTTGTTCTAATGGGTTTACATAAATAAGCTTGTTAAAACAATGGACATAAATAACCAGATCACTGTTCTTTTTATTAATAACCTACACACTGAAAATAAATTACTTTGTTAACTACAAAATGCAGAACTATAACTATTATATTCAATCTCTTAACATTTTCTTTCATCTACTGTAAATATTCTATCTATGCTGGAGTACGGCCTGGTCCTTCCAGGTGTGGAAAAACATAGACTCGAAATTATTTTCCATTCTAACACATTAAAACAAAATAATGTAGAACCTAATTACGATAGACGACAACAGCGTTAGGAGGCCGTTCCTCCCTACCAATCTCTTGGAGAGCGCTCAAACAACACTTTCTCAGGACCCCGAGCCTATTCCTGGTCTTCTTGGCTGAGAACTGGTGGAGCATGCAAACAGTAGACTAGTCCAATAACTTAGTAAAACACCATGCACTTAGTAGTAAGATCTTTCAACTTAAAAGCTGCACTATATCACTCAGCAGTTATCCCCTCAAACTCTTTCCACAATTCCCTTCCATTGAATTTCTCTGAAGTACATTCACCTAAATGATCACTTCTTTAGAATGAGCAGCCTCAGCTCTCTTCAATGCGAATTTTTATAAAGATTCCCTAGGTCTTTTGGGTTAGCTGTCATTAATTGAGCCACCTGCTTTGATTCCACTTTCTTGGGGAATCATGACCCCAAATGTAGGGAGGTTGCCACCTGCAACAGTTGGAAGTGGTTTGAGGATGCTGCCACATGTTAGTTTGCTCTCTAGCCAGTCTCCTCCACCAATTTGACCAGTAAACACTCTTTTAACAGCTCTCCTAAGCTGTTGGCTCCTCCTTTATTTATTTATAATTAAAATATTCAGAAATACATTAAATATCCTTGACTCTGCTGAGTCATCAATTACAACTTAGCATAAAATTTAACATATTGTCCTCAAATAATAACAAATAATATAACATTGTTTTTGCAAAATTGGGGCATGTGACAAGATCTGTGTTGGTTAACCTTGCGGGTTTTTGGTTCTCCTTGAGCAAAGTTCCAAAATTTTAATGAAATCAGAAAAAAAAAAATATGGCATTCATTTGCTTTGGAAATCTGAGAAGGTCAAAGTACCATTTGGTGTGTTGAGATATTATTGCTCGGACAACGTCAAAAGGTGGTTGGGGTCTGAAAAACATGCATTTGTTCTTGTTGGCATTAAGGGAAAAAAGCCCGTGGATGGTCTTCTCTGGTAGCAACTTGTGGTCCTGTGTTATTCAGGAAAAATACTTCAAGTCCCTTACTATGACTCAGTGGATTGATAGCTTTAAGAAGCCTCGTGGTGGAATTTCAAATATTTGGGCTGGTCTCTTAGAGGCTTTTAGGATCTTCGGTCCCTGGCTAGCTTGGGCTATGAGAGACGGTCGTGCTATCAAGGTGGGGGAGGACCCTATCATTAGTAGTCCCTCACGGTATCTATTATCTTCTGAATTAATATATCATTTGCACAACAAGGGTTCTTTTACTCTATATCATATCTCTATGCTGCCTTTCAGTCATGCATCTTCATAGGGTTGGATTACTGCAGCTCAACTGGGGATTTATGGTTCGATGGGTGTCGAATGGTATGAATATACCCACGACCTTCAACAAGGATCCTTTAGGTTACTTGATGATTCTGATATACTGAAATGGACCTACAATAAGACTACAAGGATCATCATTGCAAAACTAACCTACCAACAGTTAACAGATGATATTACTGTCATTCAACATTGGTGTCATACTATTTGGCCTTGAAAGGCGCCTTACCGTATTATTATCTTTTGCTGGTTAGCGCTGGAAAATTGACTCTTAAACTGGGATAATCTCTTGAAACGAGGTATGATCGGTCCAAATTTTTGTCCTCTCTGTGGTCGAGCTGAAGAAACTATTTTTCACCTGTTTGTCTCTTGCTGTTTCACTCAAGCTATTTGGTAGGAAATTGACTGTATGTTAAAAATCCACATAGCTTGTAACAATGATACGTTATTGGAATGTTTCCTTGTTTGAAAAAAAAAAAATCCTCACTGGACCTCTTTACCTTGCTATATATTATGGGAGATATGGAATTGCAGAAATAAGCAGATCATTGAGGATTCTCTGCCAAATGGTCTTACTATTGGTATGAAGAGACTGAATGTTTTTTTGAATCTGGTCAAGATCAAACCACTGGTAGAAGTCCTATGCCGAAATCTAGGGTCCCAAAAGATCTGGTCCCTGCTCATAATATGATGGGATTTTTTGATGGGGCCTCATAAAGGGATTCCACTCTTTGCGGGGCCGGTGCTATCCTTTGGATCGATGAGTTTTGTTTATATAAATTATGGATGAACTGTAAAACTGGTTCCAATACCAAGGGGGAGCTCCTCTCCCTCTGGGTCCTCCTTCAGTTTCCTCGGAGCTTTGCTTTGGATGGGATTCATATTTATGGTGACTCTCGTATTATCATTGATTGGGCAAAAAACATGTAGGGGTTAATTCTCATTTATCTTGTCTTGGCTAAAAAAAATCAGACTTCTAATTAATGGCTTCTAAAACATTTCCTTCTCACACATATTCAGGGAGCAAAACTTTCAGGCTGATCTGCTGTCAAAGCAGGCACTCTCTGCCACTGATGGTTTCATCTTTTTCGAGTTCTGGTCGATGGGTTTTCTTGTCTTGGAGGGTAGTCTCTAGACTATTTTCGTTTGAGGCTTGGTTTGGGCATTAGCTTCTTGAGGCTTTCTTTGTGTCTTTCATTTTTGTCCTATCGATTTGGCTCTCTCTTGGACTACTATTTTGGCTATTTTGGACTTTCTTCTTCCTCAATGGAACCAACTCTTTTGTCTTTTAGGCTGCAACCATGTGGTTGGCTTGACTTTAGACTCGAGCTTATTTTGTGCTATGGTCTATTTCTTTGTCCACTCACCTTGTATACTTTTATGTTTTGAGGTGACCTACTTTGCTTATACATCAATAAAGTATAAATAAAGTATAGAATTTTTTCGCTTATCATAGAAAAAAAAGATAAAGCTATCACTAATTCGCTATATGCCATAATAAAAATTCATGAGGTAAACCTACCACCGAGGTGCGGGACGCACTCCATGAGGTTGACGTGATGGTAAAACTGACCTACCAATCAACCTATACATTTTTTAATTAACTGTCACTGTTTAATATTTTATTTTAGAATAAGGTTAACATTAGTATCCCTCAATATTAACTCCATCTGATAATATAATAAATACTTAATTTCCTAGGAATTCCCAGGAAAATTGCTATCCTATAAAACGGACACATATTTCTTTCTTAATGAATATTTGTAAGACGGAAATGAACTTCGAGACAGTGATTGCGGTTTTCAATGCTTTCATCGCGCCTTCCATTAACAACAGGTTTTAGGGTTCACGGTGCGACTGTTGCAACAGGTTTTAAGGTTCACGGTGCGATTAACAACAGGTTTTAGGGTTAACGGTGCGACTGTTGCAGGAAAGGCCGAGACATTAGGGTTCACGGTGCGACTGTTTCAGTCTCAACTTCAGCCACTCTGCTAATCCCCAACGTTTCATTTGCCAACAATGAGGAAGACAGTGTCATTTGCCCATTCCATTCCTCGAAACTCTTTCCACACTTTCAATGCCACTGCAGACCACCGCATTAAAACACTCTGTCACACCAACAGGCTTCAAGAGGCCGTGGAGGCATTCAAGCATCTGCTTTCAGCGAAATCTATATCCATCTCCACTCTCCTCACCTGCAATCTTTTATTAAGTAGCCTAGTCCGAGGCAATCAACACGAATCAGCATGGTCTGTTTACAGACTTATGCTTGAAGCAAACATTGTTCCAGATCTGAGAACTTTGAGCATTGTCATCAATTGTCACTGTCAAACAGGTAGAATGGATTATGCTTTCAAAGTGTTTGAAGGAATGGAAGCGCATGGGTATATTCCAAATGTTGTAATCTTCACTACCCTCATCAAAGGGTTTTGCAGGGTGGACAGAATGGGCGACGCTCTCAAACTTTTCAAGCAAATGACGAGCAAACGACAGGATCCTAATATTATTACATATAGTACCCTAATAGATGGGTTCTGCAAAACAGGGAAAATCCACGAGGCATTCGGATTGTTAGGCGTTATGCTGCAGAAGGGTCACGAGCCAAACACAATCACGTTCACCATCCTTGTGGATCGACTATGCAAAGAAGGTAAGTTCCAAGAGGCCAATAATCTATTGTATCTGATGTCAAAAGAAGGGCACAGACCCAATGTTATTACATTTAATGCTTCGATTGATGGTCTTTGCAAAGAAGGCAAGATTGAGGAGGCTATGAAGCTCTTCCATGAGATGTCCCACAAAAACATTTCCCCTAATGTTGTTACATACAATGTGCTTATTGATCGGTTCTGTAAGGAAGGCAGGTTGGAGGAGGCTATGAAACTCTTCCATGAAATAACCCGCAAAAACATTTTCCCTGACGCTGTCACATACACTGTGCTTATTGATGGTTTCGGTAAGAAAGGCAAGATGGAGGAGGCTATGAAGCTCTTCCATGAGATGTCCCACAAAAACATTTCCCCTGATGTTGTTACATACAATGTGCTTATTGATAGGTTCTGTAAGGAAGGCAGGTTGGAGGAGGCTATGAAACTCTTCCATGAAATGACCCACAAAAACATTTTCCCTAACGCTGTCACATACACTGCGCTTATTGATGGTTTCGGTAAGAAAGGCAAGATGGAGGAGGCTATGAAGCTCTTCCATGAGATGTCCCACAAAAACATTTCCCCTAATGTTGTTACATACAATGTGCTTATTGATCGGTTCTGTAAGGAAGGCAGGTTGGAGGAGGCTATGAAGCTCTTCCATGAAATGCCCAACAAAAACATATGTCCTGATGTTGTCACATACAATGAGCTTATTGATGGTTTTCGTGAAAAAAGCAGGTTGGAGGAAGCTATGGAGCTTTTCCATGAAATGCCCAACAAAAACATATGTCCTGATGTTGTCACATACAATGAGCTTATTGATGGTTTTTGTAAAAAAAGCAGGTTGGAGGACGCTATGAAGCTCTTCCATGAAATGCATGACAAAAAGATTTGTCCTAATATTGTCACACACAATGTGCTTATTGATGGTTTGGGTAAGGTAGGCAGGTTGGAGGAAGCTATGGAGCTCTTCCATGAAATGCCCAACAAAAACATATCTCCTGATGTTGTCACATACAGTGCACTTATTGATGGTTTCTGTAAAAATAGCAGGTTGGAGGACGCTATGAAGCTCTTCCATGAAATGCATGACAAAAAGATTTGTCCTAATGTTGTCACACACAGTGCACTTATTGATGGTTTCCGCAAGGCAGGGAGGTTGGAGGAGGCTAAGAAGCTCTTTCATGAAAAGCTTGATGAAAACATATGCCATCATGTTGTCACATACAGTTGATTTATTGATGAAGCGCCCAGTGAAAACATATGCCCTTATTGATGGTTGGTGGAAGGAAGGGAAATGACAGGAGGCAACTGAAGTTTTTCATGAGATGCTAGACAAGGGTTAGGGTTACAATTCCGAATGATATCACATAAAATGCTCCGATTGACGGTCTTTGTATAGAAGGCAAGCTTGACGAAGCTCTCCATTTGTTAGATGTTTTGGTGCAAATAGGTCATCAACCTAATTAAATCATCTTCAATACACTTATCAATGGGTTTAGCGTTGGGGTGATTTACAGAAGGCCTGGGAAATCTTTCAAGAAGTGTCTCAGAAAGGCTGTAGGCCTGATATAAATTAGTAGATGAACTCTGCAAGCATTGCAGGGTAGATGAATGGACACATTTTGCTCACCTTGTGTATAATGTTTTCCATGGTGAATTAAGACATTTGAATATTAGAGGTTGTGTGCATATTTAAATTAATAACGCATATCCATTGATTGTAACAGAAATTAGAAATTCATTATCTGGAAGATGCAACCGAAGAGTAGCAAAACAAAATTATTACTATCGTGAATGTTATTGAAATCTCCTTATCATGTAGCTATAAAATAGAGCCAACTGAGTATTATTCTGGCAATTTTTTTCTCTTTCCGGTGCAAGAAGTAAGGAAAAGGACTGATAGTAGAATCAAGTTGAGCGAGTTTAGCAAGGCAGAGGGTGACTTGTGGCACCCTCCTCCCATTTGATGTTAGTTTTGACTGCGATTTTGTTTTGTTTTGACGTTATGGCCTTTTTTCTGGAAATTTGTTATTTTCAGGTCTCTCTTCATGAGTTTGGATTTCAATTAAGCAAAGTTATCGGCAATGGTTATTCGAGATAAATTTCATCTCTTTATCATTGAAGAAAGTTACGGGCAAACCTCTCATATTTGATTATGAGAATGCAGCAATTCTGCATGGGAGTGCTGCATTATTGCATTTCGAAGTGCACAGATTGTACAGAAGGGCTACCAAGTCATTTCACCCATGTATGGACGAGCATCAGTATGCAACAATGAAGGTAGCCTTTACGTCATCTTTTTGCTGAGGTAGGTCTGAAGCTTTGTAACCCTTTTTGTTGAAGTAGGTCTGAAGCTTTGTTATTGTAGTTTGGGCCCCGCTTTTTAAATGCTTTATTTTGATAGAAGGGTTGGTTTTGAGAATGCAAGATTGAGATATTCACGGGAAGCAACTCGATCCATGTCCAGAGTGGTGCATTTCATATCCAAACATTGTTGCGCCTGTTTTCATTCCTCAAGGATAGAAGTTTTCAAAGACCTGAAATGTAGGAGGCATTTTGGCCCAAAAGGGGCCTGCACAGGTTCAAAGATTCCAAGGGACGGCTGATTGAAGGTTTATTCAGACATTTGATGATTATTTTGTGCTTTTATTCCTCAGCAGCGACGTGGTTGTATTTGTACTCCCTGTTCTCTTATGAGCACTGTAACCTCTCTGTTTATATTGATATGGGCACCTCTGGAACTTAGTAACAGCTTTGGGGCAATAACAATAGCAAGCAAAAAAAATTATAGAAGAATTTTGGGATGGGGAGAGCAAGGATTCATGCATCAGTTGGAACCTTATTTTCAATACATTTATGCTTAGCATTATATTTGAAAAATTGTAGATGTGGTGGTGGGGCGAAAGGGTTCACAAATCTATGGAGGCTTATTAGTTTCTACTTAAGGCAAAAAAAGATTATATGTTCAATTATTTTATATTAATTCATGCAATTACAGTAAATTTATTTCAAATTGATGAGGTTGAAGAAATTATTTTATTTAACTATGATTATTAAATAAAATATATTAATACATATTCACTAATTATTAAATGAAATTCTTTGATTACATTAATATTATCATTGACATGAATTAAAAAAAATGAAAATATAATAAAAATCAAGATACTTTACACATCCCACAAATAGTTTTTTTTGGTAGACAGCTCCACGGACTGACAGGGCGGCAAGGTTGGGCTGACAAAGCAGGATGACAAGGGCTGCGAGCCTGCGAGGCTTGAGCATCCATTAATGGAACCGTTGGTTGAACCAACATTATGCTCCATTCAATAATGATCTGGAGTAGAGTCCAGACACCTCAGGGTCTAGCCATTTTCCTCATAAATCAGCCTCGTATTTCTTTTGGCCATTGTGTTCTGCGTATTGAGGTATTTTTCACAATAAAGATGGTTGAATTTTAAACATTTTAGGTTTTAATTTTTTTTAGAGTTGTGTTGGTTATGTAACAGGCAAAAAAAAAAGGCATATTTGAAAAATTAGGTATTTTATTCTATATAATTAATTTTGCTTAGATTCATATGGCAAGCTTGCATGCAGCTTTTAGATTTGTCGAGGATGCAAGCCTCGTTTTCAGTTCGAAATCTATAATGAAACTAGAAATGGTTCTCATCACTTTTTGGCCCATGGCTATTCTCTTGCCATGGGCGTGGGTGTGTGTAAATAAATAACGAGCTACATGTTTACATGTTTACAGTTATATCAGGAAGGTATCAGTGGGCAATATATTTTTATTTTTATCAGTTGGCAATATAGCTCTAACTTGTATTTTTATCTTATGACATCTCATCAGTGTACAACTCTTTACCATCATTATTTTTGTAGAAAGGTGTTTGTATTCCTGTCTATTGTATTGGTTTTACATCAATCTATGTTGGTTTTCATATTCAATGTTGTCCATACATTATTGAATTTCGTTGCATCTTTACACAAAAATTGTAGATTACAGCTCACTTCCCTGGTTAAGGTTGCTTTTCACTTTTCTGGTTGCATAGTTACACTGGAATGGCAATACGTTGCAGATTACTCTTCCCCTTTAATAAGAAGCCGCCTAACAAACATGCTTTTTCCTATATACTAATAATGTGTTTATAAGGGATTTGAAACTTGATGGCTTAGAAAACAACTGCGATATGCCCATTGCCAAGAATGTGTTTATAGAGGATTTGAACCGTGGTGGGTGTGAAGAACCCCTTGACAATGATTTTATTGTTTTGTTCGTGTTGTAGCTTTGTCTGAGTACATACTACAACCTCATCTTGTTCTGGTGCTTTAATGCCCTCATTCCAGCTCCCTTTGAATCAACACAACTCTGGTTTTCACATTTAGCTTTGTTTCCAAACCAATATTGAAAAATAATTATTAAAATAAGTGTTACGGTGAACACTTTATTATTCCAGATAGAGGATAGAATTGTTCTCAGATCTTTTGTTGAATTCCACTGACGAGATTGCTTGCATATTTGCCTTTTTTTGTTTCTCTGTTAAAAACATTTCATTGGTTATCTGATGTTTTCCAACGTCAGGAAAGTTCATATTTTGCTAGAAGTTATTAGAGAGTATCCTTGTAAGATGCATTAGCTGGCAGGTCGTTCGACTTTATTGCCTTGTTTTTAATGTATTGTTACTTAGCCTGGTATTTCCATACTGTCAGGCGCCACTTACCAGGTTCTCGTATAAAATGTGACAGTCTAAAGATTCTAAACCATAAATGTGAAATCCTAGGAACAACTTAAAGGGGCTGCCCACTCTCAACACATCAACTCTTTATCTCTATAGGCTGGCTCGCCTCGAACACAGGGGGAATCCTTGTGGCAATCTTAAGTCTATGCAAAAGATGAAGAATCACCTCTTTATCTCTATAGGCTGGCTCGCCTCGACTGACTTGGGCGGAGTTACAGCGCAGAGGTATTGGGGACCGGGGAGACGCCCCTTATGTTTCAAAAATCTGGACACGGTCTCTCATTTGTTGGGTGACTGCTCTTTTTTTCATGAAAATTGGTTCCTTCTTATAAATCATTTTAACTTGCATCACAACTGGGATGAGGCATCAGTTATTGATAATCTTTAGGTGTGGCATAACAGGAATTTGTATCTCAGACACCTCCCTCTATTTGTGTTGTGGGAGATTTGGAAGGTCCGGAATGCTTCCATCTCCAAAAACTTTATCCAGAAACCTGAGCTGATTTATGTGAAGATCATATCTGCCTTTACTGAATGGAGCACTGGGAAATCTATCAAAAGACAGTTTTATCCTTCCCAGTATTGCTGCAGGAACTTCCGATAGGCTACTTTGATGGAGCAGCTACAAACAGAGAGTGTGGTGCTGGTTTTGTCATTCTAATTGACAAGGACAGAATTATTTTCATCAGAGTTATGGAATCCTGTGTGAGAAACTTGTGTCTCTATTCGGATCGCAAGCCTGCATCCATCTTCAGGAGAAATCAATCTCAAGGATAATGAAATAAGAGAGAATATATTAATAATAATTTGTAGTTTAAGATTAGGGTTTATGTCAGTTCCAACTACAAATTATTAAGAATTCTCACTCTTTCTTAAGATTTGAATTAACGGTTTCCAAGAGTTGCATAGGTCCAATCCATCATCTCTGTTAAGATTTTGAGGATGTTTTTCAATCTCGATAGCTTCCTGATACGTCTTTTGTTGTAGTGATGTTTTGTCGCAACTACTTTAGCATCTTCAATACAGATGTGATGATTTGTGTCTTGAGAATGCTTCTGCTATAGCTGATGTTTTGGACCGACCATGGAAGATATCAGCACAGTGTTCTTTTAACCTTACTTGTACTGAACGTCCGGTTTCACCGATGTACACTTTTCCACAAGAGCACGGGATCACATACACCTTTTTTATGCTTGGGATCAATAGGATCTTTAGCTTTATTCACCATGTTTCTGAGCGAGTTTGGTGGAGAGAGCAATTCTTATTTTTCTTTTTCTAAGGATCTTTGCCACCTTGTCGATTGTTCCTTGGATGTAGGGGAGCACCACGATACTCTCATCTTCATAATCAAGGATTCTCTCCTAGGGATCTCGGGCCTTTTTGAAAGCTTTCATAATATCCCCATTGTCATAGCCATTGTTTTTTAGGACTCTTCTGACAACCCTTATGGCTAGTGTGTTAAGAATACCGAGCTTTTGTGAAGGATGGTGATGTGAATCAGCTTGCAAATACTTGTCTATGTGGGTTCTTTTTCGATAAACTTGCCGTGCAATAGTACCATCGGTTTTACTGGTCAGAAGAACATCAAGAAAAGGTAGGCGATTGTTTTTCTCAATTTCTATTGTGAATTTTATGTGATCGGATTGGTTGTTCAAGTGCACAAGGAATGTGTCAAGGTTTTCTCTTCCATGTGGCCAAATGATGTTTGTATCATCAACGAATCTCTTCCAAACTTTTGGCTTGACAGGTTAAGAGTTTAATGCTTTTCCCTCAAAATATTCCATGTACAGATTCGCCACTATTGGGGAGAGTGGCGAGCCCATTCCCACACCATCTACTTGCTCATATAGGTCACACCTCAAGCTGAAGTATGTCGATCTTAAGCAGATTTTAATGAGTTTGGCCGTGTCATCATTCATGATACCTTTTATGACATCGATGGCATCATCAATCGGACCTTTAGTGTAAAGGGACACCACATCAAAGCTCACTAAAAGGTCATTATCCTCCAATCGTAAGTCTTTGAGTCCATCAATGAAATGGGAAGAGTCTTTGATATATGATGGTGTGTGTCCCACTAACGGTTTGAGAGACTTAGCAAGGAACTTGGCCAATAGATGTGTCGTTGAACCAATTGTATCCACGATGGGTCTCAAGGGGGTGCCATCTTTGTGAATTTTTGGGAGGCTGTAAATCCTTGGTGTGATAGAACTCTTCGGAATGAGACGTTTCTTTGTATTGTCATCCAGGTTAGACATTAAGATGGCCTTCTTTACCTTATTCATGATCTTGGCAGATGGATATTTCACCAGTTTTCTGTAGCTACCAGTGGTAGATAAATGCTCACGCATGTTTCGTTCATACACATCAGTGTCCATTACCACCGTAGCGTTGCCTTTATCAACTTTCATAATCATTATTTCTTTGTTCTGTCTTGGAGTTCTGATCGCTGATGCCTCCTGTCTGCTGATGTTTGGTTTGGGAGGCTTGGATTTCTTTAAGATACAAACACATTCCTGCCTTACCTCCTCTGCGTCAGCTGTAGGTAGAGCCGATATAGCATTTTCAATGGTGCAAACAATTCTCTCCATCGAAATATTCATAGGAGCTATAGAGAAGTTTAGGCCTTTCTTGAGGACGTTCATCTCATCTTGGTTTAACGTATGCCTGGAAAGATTAATGACGTTGCTATTACACCGAGATTTTATTTGATGTTTTTGTCCCTTCTCCAGCTCCAAGAATTGTTTGATATGAGACGCTTTCTGTTTATCTAGGGTTTCATCCACCTTTGAGGAGATGCGTGCATTTATTTTCAAGCATAAGTAAAACCTAACAGAGTTTGTTAGTTCTAGATGTAGTTTTAGATAGTCGCACGATGTGTTAGCTAGCCTCTTCTTGTGCGACCTGATTTCTTTTCTAACAAGCTCTAGGCTTGTGCGGGTGAAGACATCCCTGTTTTTATTAGATAGATGATGGCGGATTTGCGCAAACTTTGGTATGATCCTGTTGTCTCTGCATCTTTTTAGAAAGGATAAGTGTAATCTTCTCGAGTTAAAACAACACGAATTTTCTCCAAACGTCTGATACGACCCAACATATCCCTTTCATGGAGGGAGACGATGTGATTACTTAGGTTTTCATAGGTTGAATTATTTTCACAACAAAAGACATATCAGGTTTGCATTTATTAGCTGGCATTAGCTGGCATGTCGTTTACATTTATTGCCTTGTTTTTCATGTATTTCTGCTTAGCCTCGTGTTTCTAGATTGTCAGATGCCACCTACCAGGTTCTCACATAAAATATAACAGTCTAAAGACTCCAAACCATAAATGTGAACTCCTAGGGACAACTTAAAGGGGATGCCCACTCTCAACACATCAACTCTTTATCTCTATAGGTTGTCTCACCTCAAACACAAGGGGAATCCTTGTGACAATCTAAGTCTATGCAAAAGACAAAGAATGCAAGCACTCTAGGACTTGGGGTAAATGTACTTTCAATGAAATTACAATACTTGATTTCCATATTTACAAAACAACAAATAAAATGTGTTAATTTTTATATTTTAAGGTGGTTGAAAGGGGAGATAAGCCCCTAAATTCTAGGCCGGTCAAATGGGGTCAATAAGGGAGACTTGGTTGTTTTAAATAATGTTTTTGGGAAAAAAATGGGGTGCAAAATGCATGCTACAACAAGCCCTAAATGGATGGAAATTAACACCGAAAATTATGAAGGAGTCTCCAAGAGATCCACCTTCAAGTTTAGTTCAAGGGTGAATTCTACTAAGGAAATAAACTAATGCAACAACTGTTGAAGACATCAGATGCAAAATCCGATTACTTTCATTAACAAAATATCAAAGGAACTAGAGAGATGAATTTTTATACCTAGTTCACTTCCATTGTGGTTGATAAACCCTTCCCCTTGGCCTCATGAACAAGCTTTGAAAATCATAAAATCAGCATCACCATTCAACAAATAGATGTCTAAGTACAACACCTCACATCAATAAGAATGCGCCATCAATTACCATAGCAAGGATCTCTGAAGCCAGAGCGCTTTCAACAACCATTACAAGTGGGAGGAGCCTCTACTATATAGGGTTCTATGCTCAACCTCCTCAACAATAAAAATAATAATATCCTTGCTAAAGCTCTAGGTTTAATCTAGAAAATTAGAAATGCATAAGCTAATATTATCCATCAACTAACTTGTGTGGACAAGTCAAACAATATATGAAAGAATAGTGGCCATGCCACATGTACAAATCTCCAAGCAAGATGAGTTCCAATAGGTGGGGCAAATCCTCAACGTCATCTTCAAACCTCTCCAAGAGAAGTCGATCCACTAGCATATCCTCAATAAATGTGCAATGAGCGCTTCAAAGTGGCATGTGTGAGTCCTCCAAGCTAACATATAAGTAAAACATCCTCAAAATGGTATGTGTGGCTCCTTTAATCTGGATGCACAATCAATAGGCATAGAAAAGTGTGCAATATAGTGTCCAATGAAGAAACAACCTATTAAGAAAAGAAGTGGAGGCTCATAAAGATTTGACCTTGAGTCAAAGATAGCAACCAATGTTAGGATGCCTCTCTAACAACCTCCTTGTCATTGTCTTCAAGGTGTAACCACTTCTCAAACAACATGCAAACAACTATATCCCCAAGAGTGAAAGGTCAACAAGGTAAGAAGTGGCATCAATATGCGTGCTAGGTCAATAAAAGATCAAACAACTCCAAGGAAGAAGGAGATGACCCCATCATTCAATTAATATAATAACAATATATGAGAGATGCCTCAACATGTGTGCCAAATAGGATGAGCACTCCATCTAGAACCATAGCCCATATCATAACAAACCACTAAAATTGTGAACACAACACACATTAGCTAGGGTTCTCATACATGAGGGTGTAACAGAGTTAAAATATCCCAAATAAGCCATTGAAATGTTTGGAATTATGTGAGAAGAAATATACATGCAAATTGCTCTCCACAAATATAATGGTGTTATTAAGTTCAAAATAAGTTGTTTACGACTTTTTTCATATGTCGATTTTCACGGAACACTTATAGCAATTTCAGCTAAATAGATAATACATCAAACATATACCATAGAAAGAAAGACAAGACAAAACTTTCACTTAGTATTGTTGCTTATAGTTAGCTTATATATATATATTCCAATAGGAAAATATCTGCCATTCTAAATAAACTATGGCTTTTAAATTGTTCAAGAGGAACTTTCATTAAAGAAGAACCAGAATCATTTATTCATCAAACATTTCGCGTATATATATATATATATGATCTACATTGATACAATGTTGTATTAGAGAATTCATCATCTCCATTGTAGACTTATATGTATATTTAGAGATCTATGTTGTATTAGAGAATTCGTCATCTCCATTGTGGACTTAAATGCATATTTAGAGATCTAGACTACTTTGTTGACTCTCTAGTGGAAATGTGGAAGATACTTTCACTGATGCGTTTGGTTGAATAAAGTTCACTAAAAACAACCTCCACAAAAGCCTCTGCCCGCCAAGTTTTTTTAGTTATAATACATATTCGTAAAAACATCCGGTACCATTTGTGGAGGTTGTAGCAGAAGGTTTTTTGATATTTTTTCTCAATTCTGTAACACTAAAAACCTTCGCTATAACCTCCGCTAGAGGGCCTTTTCCTTGTAGTGCTTAAACTTAAAACAACACAGGATATACATAAATTAAGATGCAATAACTTATAATTTTTAGATCAAAACATGAAGCATTGGACAATAGAAATATAAATATGGCAAGAAATAATCTTTACATTATGTGAATAATTCCAGGAAGCAATGTTCACATTCCTCTTGAGGTAGCGAAACATTTCACTAACTACTTGACATGGTCAAATAATGAATAAGTTGACAACTTACTAGTGTGTCTTAATTAATAGAGGGACCCTTTTTACATTGATTCATTAGGAAAATTTTGAGGTAAAAAATGAGCCTCCAAACAAAAAAATATTATTAAAATTAACTTTTTAAGAACCAATCACAATCTAGAGAATGACTTCATCTATAATAGTTGAGTTGACATTACTTGAGTTAATCTTGCTTATTTATCATATTCTAAAAGGTTGATCAAAATCTATGGTTTTTTTTGTTTGTTTGTTGCCAAAGGGGTGGAACCCCCCTGACTAGCAGGGTTGCCATTGGCTGAGTGGCCACGAACCAGGGGCATCTAAGCCGTCAAAATCACCCGGGGATCGCACCCGGCCTGGACCGCACCAACCCTTAACATGGTTGGATTTTTGTTATTCGACGAGATTAGAACCGGTGACCTTCCAGCCCGTCTTAACCATACCTTGCCACCAACTGTTCTACATCTCACAGATGATCAAAATCTATGGTTAACCATGGTAATTTAAAAGTATTTTTCCACCTAGACTAAAGTACTAGTGCCTTTTCACATTTTTTCAATAAAATATATAGTCCCTTCATATATTTTGAAAATGTTTTTACATAATTTTCAATATATGTTATATTTATCCAATTTTTCTTAATGTTAAAAATATATTTTATTTACACATTTTTATTTATGAATATATGATATATTCATCGTTTTTTCTTAATCTCAAAAATATTATATAATTATTTTTTAATTGAACTTTATTTTATTTTGTGATTTTTAAAAAGTATTATTAACTTTTTTTAATACTTTTAAAATATTTTATTGTTAAATTTGTATAAAAATATTTACAATAAAAAACATTACAAAATAATATATTTATAAAACCTAAATGTAAAAACTAATTTTCAAAAAACTAAATTCTAATCAAAACATCATATATTAAAATGTAATATTTTATCAAATTATAATACAATTAATTAAAAACTACAAAACATTACATTTCACAAAATATTAAAATCAAAGTTTAAAATATTAACTTAAACAAATACATTAAAAAACAATATTTTACAAAATTATATTACAATTAATGAATTAAAAACTAAAAAAAAATCAATTTCTAAATTATTAAAATCAAATTTAAAAAAGTAGATTTAGGTATAGGATATATGTACTAAACTATATTAAAATAAAAAATATTAAAATCAAAATTTAAATTTCTAAATTTTAGAATGTATAATAAATATATTAATAAGGGGTAGGGATGATGGCCAATTGACAACTGCAAGTTATGTTAAGGCATACAGGATGTCGAGTCTCGACGAAATGTGCGTGAAGGTTGAGCCCATAGTTGATCATGTCTAGGGGTTATACTGGAGCTGTTGAAATCAACCCCGTATCACGCAAGTACAAAACTTACATCGTTCTTGATTCCTCTAGCTCACACACACATTAAATTTAAAGTATATAATAAATATGTTAAAATATTTCAATATATTTTAAAATGTAGAAAAAAAATTAAAAAATAATAATAGGTGATTAATTTATTAATATAGAAAAAAACATAAATTGGTTTAATGGTTTTTTATACAAATCATATAAATTCTATTTTAAGAGAATTTAGTTAAATTAATTTCTTTATAAAAATACAAAAATTGGTTTAATAAGAAAATAAACAATTTAAATTATAAAAATATATATATATTTATTATTTTAAATTTTAATTTTTGAATAATAGGTTAAACATATTAGATGTAAATTTTATTAAGATCTAAAAAAGAAAAGTTATAATAAAAAATTATAAAGACATGTTATCTTAAATTTTAATTTTCAAATACTAAATTAATTATATC
>LPNX010750366.1:290010-315503 GCA_001517045.1 Pseudotsuga menziesii | reverse complement strand
AATATATATATATATATATATATATATATATATATATATATTTATTTCAAAATTCAATTTTGAATATGTGGTTAGAGAAAATTTGAAAATTTTGATGTTTTATTTTTTATTTTTTATTATTTGATTGTCTTTTCATTGTGTCTATATTTTATTATTAAAAGTAATCTCCAAGTTCAAGGACATGAATGCATCCACTTACTACACATTTTTTGGAAATTAAAATTAGGTTTTAGTCACTTCAATATAACATTTTTTATTATTTTTATTTCTAGTATGTAACTCAACCATGGTTATCTAAATTGTACATTTAATGTAGTGAAAATGTGAGTTGTCAAGTATATCTTCCTTATAAAATGCCTAGTTCATAATGTTTTAATATATCCTTTATGAGGCCCATTTTTTACCTCAAAATTCCCCTAGTACGGTTGACTACTAACTACTGAACCTCATTCCCAAGATATGGTCGTATACATTACATGACTAAATCATAATGTAAGGAGTGTTAGGGTAGGACCCTAACATGGCCCCCACCCTTCAAAAGAGGCATGATTGTCCCCAATACTTAAGGTGAGGAAATTGTTGTAAATTTTTTTATTGGTTCCCAAGTAGCATCTTTTGGCATCATATCATTCCATTGGATAAAAACTTATTTGATGATACACCAATGAAAATTGTTGTTTCCTAGAAGCCAATACTACTACTGGCTAGAGCCAAATGGAGCCTTCCTTATCCAATTCGGATAAGATGGTTTGCAATTTGCAATTATACCCACCATTTTTTTAGACAAGAGATGTGAAATAATAGATGAACCTTTGAGTGATTTGGTAGAGCAAGCTTGTAGGCCACTTATCCAAAGCATTGGAGGATTGTGCAAGGTCCACAGAACTTCGTAGCTAGATTCTAGTGGAGATGATACTTGAGGGGTGTTTACTTAGAAGGTTGGAGTTGAAGAAACTCTTGATACCCTACTTCAAAGGAAGACTCAAAGAGATGTTGATTTGCTTCTTTTTCATTTTGTTTTGGGCCATGACTAGGTTGTCTTAAAGGATGCAAATAATATTTGCTCTAGTGAAAAGAGAGTTGTCCATGACTTGAACTTAGGAGGTACTCGACATATAGGAAATTAGTGATAAGGAATTTTGGCCAACACTACTTCATATGGTTTCATTTTGGTGGAGCCATGATAAGTGGTATTGACCACTACTCAAATAGAGGGATCCATCAGGTCTACTGGTGTGGCATGCCTAATGCAAAGCATGATAAGTAGGTTTCCAATAATTTATCAATAACATCTATTTGACCATCCATTTGGGGTGATAGGCTGTGTATGGATTCAACTGGGTTCTCTGGAGTCTTAACAGTTCTTGCCTAAAATTGATTGTGAAGGTAGGGTCATGATCAAATACAATAGAAGTTGACATGCCATGGAGCTTAAAAATATGATCCATAAAGATTTGTTCAACCAAGAAGGGGGTAAAATATTGTGGTAAGTAAAAAAAGTGATCATATTTGGTCAAACAATAAACTACCACCATAATGCTTGTTTTATTTCCCACCTCGGGAATCTCTACGATGAAATCCATAGAGATCTCTATCCATATATGGCTGAGAATTGGAATTGGATGCAAGGCACCAGATGACTTCACTAGTTTCCCCTTATGTCATTGGTAGGTGTCGCAAGTGGAAGCAAAGTTGTGGATATATTTTTTCATGCCTTCCCAAAACAATGATAACTTAATTCATTAGGTGACTTCATTGTTTCTCCCTTATGTCCTTGGTAGGTGTCCCAGGTAGAAAAAAACATTTGTGGATATAGTTTTTCATGCCTTCCCAAAAGAATGAATGATTAATTTGTTCATAGGTTTTATGAAAACTTGAGTGGCCTACTATGGGTGATGAATGTAACTTCTCTAAGTTTATTGGTTTTAAATCTCAGGCGAGAAAAATTTTCTCCTTATATCTCAAGAAATTTTGGTGCCATCTATACCTAGGTGAAGGGTTCAAATCTTCTTCTATCTATTTGATGAGGTGTCAAACTATGTCTTAGGCCAATCATTCCTAGTGTGCTTCCTCAAGCCATCCGAAAATTAGTAAGGACAAGGTGCGACGGAACCCTCCTCTTAAAATTTCCTATACAAAGCATATGCCACCACATTGTCACGACCCTTCTTATATATGATCTCATAATCGTAACCTAGAATCTTATTGACCCATTTATGTTGCTTTAGTGAGAACAAATTTTGTTCTTCGAAATACTTGAGACTATGATGGTCTATCTTGATATGGAATTTCACCATCCAATTAAATATGGCCATTATGTCTCAACGACATGAAGTAGGGCCATCATTTCCTTTTCATAGGTGAACTTACCCAACTTCCACTCATATAGCTACTTGCTAGTGAAGGTTAATAGTATTTTTTTCTTTCAGTAATACCACAACCTGGCCATGGCTAGAGGCATCACATTCTAAAACAAAATTATTTGTAAATTCATCATGGCTAACATAAGTGTAGTGTACATAGAATCCTTTAGGATGGAGAAGGCATGCTCCACTGCCTCATTCTACTAGGAGAAAAGATTCCTTTTTGGCAGTATTGTATGTTAGGATCATAATCCTCTCTTTTCCAATGTGGTCAATTATGTCTAAATAAGGAGTCCTTTCAGTCTATATCTAGTCACTAGCACCATTGGGTCCACTTAGCCTAATTGGGGCACATGTACAAGTTACTAAAGTGTGGGGAACACTAATTGAGGCCAACTGCCACTGATTGCACTTGCATGCATCTACTTAGGAGCCTCTTAGATCAATCCCTACAAATTAGGAGCCACTGGGAGTGCCGACACCAACCTCCATTAGTTGAGTTCAGTTGGTGACTAGTCAAGCTCGAGTAGGAGTTAGTTACATTCAGTTCTACTCAGTTAGCGCTAGGTTTGCATGGATGCATGCAGGTGAGGCACATTTACTCACCTACCTCAGTCAGTTAGACTAGTTAACACTGAATTAGACACTTGAGTTTGGATTTTGAACTCTGATAATGATTTAGACAAGGTTAGTTAACCATACAGTGAAGTAGAGTCAAACCAATTTGAATTTCCTCACATGGATTCAAATTGCATGAGGCTATTTAGTCATTGTAATTAATTATCTAATTACTTTTGATTAATGAAAGGACTCACAGTTACAAGCCATTTTTGCACTGTTTCATTCTTCAATTTCTGAGTAAAATTGTATGATCTATCTTATGAGTTGTGTGTTGGTCCATAGATCTATGTGATCAATTTAATATGGTATCAGAGCCTTGGCAAGACAAGGCACTTCTCCTACTATAGATTCATACTTGGATCAAATTTTTCTTTTGAGCAAAATTGCTACTTCTAGTACTGCACCAGAAGCGGAGAATTTACTGCTTAATATCCCAAGTAAAGGAATTGTTGATCAAGCTTGCTTGATCAACTATGCTAGGTGTGAAGAAAATTCCAAAAGTGCAGGCTGTCAACCTTACTTTGTCTATTTGATTGTGTGATTTACAGGTTTATCAGTCTCCTTCACTGCATTCGAAATGGCCCCTCCAATGGATCTTCTTACTCCTTTCAACTAACATCAGTGGAAGGAAGACATGGAGATGTAGCTTCACTCCAAAAGACTCTTTAGACTCACAATGGAGATAGAGGCAGAGCTGGTTCATTATGTTGACAAAGAAAAATACTGGAATAGGATTGATGAAGCACATGGATGCTTATGCCTCTCAATCTCTAGAGATCTTCTCTTCCACATCAATGGATTGAGGACTCCCAAGGAGGTTTGGTATAAGCTTGCTTCCTTGTTTGACAAGTAGGATGACTTGAGGATCTATCAACTAGAGAATGAGATGATTTCTCTTCATCCAACCAACTTCGAAACATTGAATGATTTCTTCACCAAATTCAAGCATCTGGTGTTCCATTTGAAGTTGTGCAAGATTGAGAAGGAGGATGATCAACTCATCCTTTCCATCCTCTCAAAACTTGGTGCAGACTACTTAGTGTTTGTATCAACCTTTCATTCATGGAAGATCACTACTCCAAATTGGAGGATTCCCACTCTTAATGCCTTCATTGAATCTCTCACCCATGAGCATGACAAGTTTATCCAAATGGGGATCATTTGATCTTCCAGAGATCAAGCACTGGTTGCAAGAGGACCTACGGTTGCGAATGGTAAAGGGAAGCAAAATAATGAGTCTCCCATGGAGAAAGAGCAGTCAAATGAGCCTTCAAGTTCGAAGAGAAGCAAGAAGAATGGCAAAGGAAAGACCCTTTGTTCTTATTGTGGAAAGGGATAATAATGAAATGGCTCTTCTTCTAAAGAAACATAACATTAAACTAGAGGAAATTTCAACTCAAAATTGGACTCCTAAGAAAAAAAAATAAAATAATAGTTAAAATAATAAAATAATATTTATTAATTTTCGAGGAAGAAAAGAAAAAAAACTATTTTTTGATTGTATTTTCGACATATCTCCTTGTGATTTTACTCAAATTTCGATCGAGAGAGATCGTTGGATGCGAAATTAAATTTTGCATCCAACGAGTACCCACTTGGCATACTTTTGATGGATGTCGAGTGGGTACTCATTGGATGCGAAATTTAATTTCGCATCCAATGATCTCTCCCGATCGAAATTTGAGTAAAAACACAGGGAGATATGTCGAAAATATGAACAAAAAAGTAGTTATGTGCATAGGTATGTGATGCCAGACCAATGGACACACCAAGGATGACTGTCCAGCTTACATAAACTACATCTTGTCTGGTGCGCCAAACCCATTGAGTACCCAGGGGTTTCCCTAGTGCAACATATTCCAGACAAGAGGACACCGCAATGTAGATTGCATTTCCTACAGAAGACGGTATGTACCCCAACTAGTCTGTATTGTAAATTTTGTAGATCTGTAGGCCATGGTGAAAAATATTGTAGGGCTTACCAAATTATGAGAGAGAAAACAAGAGATGCTTATCTAATGAATTATGAGGAACAAATAAAGATTAAACAGGCTCAAGCTTAGTTCCAGGCTGTGCCTCAGTTTCAGGCTGCGCCTCAATATCAGCCTGCGCAGTAGTTTCATATGGCGCTGCAGTTTCAGAATACAGCCCCATATAGCCCATATCAGTAGCAGTATGTGCAACCACAATACCTGCCACAACCACCACA
Organism: Pseudotsuga menziesii; assembly: GCA_001517045.1. Lineage (NCBI taxonomy): Eukaryota > Viridiplantae > Streptophyta > Pinopsida > Pinales > Pinaceae > Pseudotsuga > Pseudotsuga menziesii. Next base: position 310,310 of record LPNX010750366.1, on the reverse strand, counting down.
ACTTCCACAACCTCAGTTGAGGGGGGTGGCAATTATAGGAGTCGAGGAGGAGGAAGATTTGGCCGAGGGAGAGGACTAGTGGTATGCTACAATTGTGGAGTGCAGGACCACTATGCTAGAGACTTCCCTGAACCTGTGAAGACTTGCTCATATTGCAGAGAAGAACACAATGTGGAGCAATTTCCGCAACTTATTGCTAGATGGAAATCCCAGACGGTTGGAGCAGCTAACCCAGCACCAAATGTTGCGGCAAATGCTCCCAACTCGAATGCTAAATGCCAAAATTCAGATGATAGTCGCAGAACCACGGGAACCAAGTGTAGCTATGATAACCAAGGGAGGTGCCGCGACAGGTGCAGATCAAGCTATGCAAACAAAGCCTACGACACAAGCACAACCGCAGGTGCGACCCACCATGGAAAAGAAAGCACCATTGGATGTTCAAAAGTAGAAGTGCATATTCATGTATGTGCACCCAAAGTTCATAGGAATGAAGCAGCCATCCACCTTAGGCCAAGTGAAAGATATGCCTGAGATATTCCAGAAGATATTTTAATGACAGACCGCAAGTAAGAGTGCAGATAAGGTTAGTAAGCTCAAACCATTCCTGTCAAGTTGTTTGGCGCTAATCCAAGACAAGGATGCACTTGCAGACTTGGAAGCGCTCATAGAAATGATTTCAGAGGAAGACCCGCCAGTAAAGAAGGTTAGCAATGTCAAGACAACGTTCAAAATAGGACACAAACTCAGGATGTCTACGCAAATTGGTGATTATGACATGGACTATATCATCCTCGACCTAATATCTGATGTTAACATTTTAACATGCTAGACGTGGAAAATAATGGGTAAGCCACCCCTAGAATGGTCCCCAATTCAATTAAGGCTTGTTAATCAGGAAAAGGTTCTGCTCATTGGTAGACTGAGTCAGGTCCAAGTGGATATTGAAGGATTGCAAACTTTTGCGGACTTTGAAATCATCAACATAGTAGATGATACTAACCCATATCCGGCGCTGCTGGGGATCGATTGGGCAATAGGAGATCAAACCATTATAAACTTCAAAAGAAGGATCTTATCATTCGAAGATGATGAGATGAGGGTAGTTGTGCCCCTCGACCCATTGGAAGGACATAGATAAGTTGAACTTGTCTTCAACGAAGGAAAAGCTGACCACCTTGATAACATCTATAATGTCACTGCCCTTAAGGAGGATTACATTAATCCTACTGCAGATGGTAACCTGAGCGGGTGATGCGCGAGCTCATGTACATCAGACTCAGGAGAGGCACTTGAGAACTGGAAGAATTGATTACATGAAGTCTCTATGAGGAGATGTGCCAGGATAACTAAGTCTGTTCGACGAGTGGGAACTTAGTTGTGGCCACTACCCACATATGAAGGACTGCCTAACTTGGCAACGTTCTTGATGGATTTTTTGGAACTAGTAACGGAGCCGCAATGACTATTTGCGCTGGAATTTGCATCTAAAGGCTACACCTGCGTGATGGTGGGGTACACACAAAATATCTATAATTGAATGGCCATAGTGCAGACAGCTACTGGAAGTAAGGTTCGGAGATGAGGTCACAAAGGTGACACAAAGCTATAATGGGTTATCAAACCCTGTTGAACTATTGGAGCAGTGTTCTGCAGCGTTCTCAAACTACCCGCGTTAGGAGTGGGTTCACCACTTCATCCATACTCTAGAAATGGCACCCAGAGGCTAGTACGCATCTATGGAGCTGCGCAAAGAAACGAGGGAATGGGAAAAGGTTGCACAGAATTTCATTTGCACATTCCCATTTGTAGAAGACAAGTCGACTAAAAGACAACTGGCAGTTAGTGCAAGACAATTGGAAGACACCGATGGACCGTTCAATACATGAGGATTCAACAAGAATTGGCTTTCGTGACAGCTTAGTGGCATTAATTTGGAAAGTATAAGGAGAATGGCGGTGTGTGTTTTGGTCCCATTCGGTGTATTAACAATAAATTCCTTGACAAGTACAGACCTGAACCTAAGTGTGTGAGTAAAAGTGACAAAGGATGATCCCATGTGCTCCATCAGATGGCCTATCATTGCGTCTAGTCACCGCCTAGATGCTCGATCACCTATAAATATCATTTGCTTATGTCGTGGTAACCCTTACATTGCCTTACCGAGCCAAGAGACCAGAGAGCTGAGCCAACTGAGCCAAGAAACTCTCAGACTGAACCAGAACCCTACCTCAGAGCAGAATCCCATGATTGTTGAGCTATCGAGTGACAATGAAGACTCCCCTGTTTCACCACCCCCCCTGCTCGATATTAGAAGTCCCTTACGTCCTTGTGCCAAACCCTCCAGACAAGAAGATGAAGAAGACGCAGGCTAAGCCGAAGGCACCGCAGATGCCACCATGCTCGCCACCGGTAGGAGGCCAGTTGACCCAGGTACCTGCAACCTGACCACCAACACAACCGGCTGGGGTACAAGTGCATGTGGCTAGAGCTCCGTCGAGTACAGACCAACCTTCTTCCTATGCCCCCCCTGATTCAGATTTATGTAGGAACGTAACAAAATACACAAATAACCATAGAAACAAATATGCAGCGGAAATAACACTTCATCTCATTAATACATAACTGAAACTTGTTTACATACATAATGGAAATAAACTAGCTAGAGTGCTGGTAGCTCATCTCTGAGAAGAGATGTGGCGGCTACATGCCTCTGAACTTTGTATTACAATGAGGCTCGAAGGCCTATATATTATTGAGAAACAATGGAAACCCTACACATCCAAAAACCTAACCCTAGGAGGTGAAACGCCTTAATGTGGGCCCCATTGGGTAACTTGGTACATCAATTTCCCGGGGTCGTAACTTTAGCATACTACCTTCATTTGATACGCATGATACATCGTTAGAAAGATCTGTTTAAGGACTACATCCATAAGCAAAACATATTAAGTCTAAAATGGGCTCATATTTGCCTGGCCATTCGATGCCGAAAAAACGTCGTTTATGGCGTCAAAACGGTTCCAGAAGTTTAGGACCTGAAAATTGCAAAAAATAGTAAATTGTGCTACAATCAAGGAAACTGGAAAACGGAAAGAAAAAATGGTGGGGGTCCAAGAGGAATAGATGGGTGGCCACCAATATCCTCTTAGATCACCCCCAACGAAGATACCCAAAGCCCGCAAAGCCGACCCGGTTCCACCGCCACCACCACCACCACCAGAAGTAGAGCCGGCTGTTGAGAAAAAGAACTTGCTGCCTCCATATGTGTCACCAAGGAAGCCAAGCACTGCAAGAGTGCCAGTGGATGCATAGGAACTTCTAGAAGAGCCCACAATTCTAGAAGGCGTCCCACGGTCTCAGGATACCGTCACTCCCAAACTTCAGGACTTGAAGTTTGAAGACTATGACACCAGGAAACAAGAAGAGCTGGCCAGAAATCAATTCATGGCTATGAATCCCGATGAGGCGCGAATGTAGATGTCGTTTCTGTAGTGGAGTGGGTGCACATATTGAAGCAGTCAGGTATCTTAAATCTACTCCTTATGCCACATTTCGGTCGCATTGCCCAGTCGGGATGTTTTTCAAACAACTTCTAGTATGCTTCCATCGAGGCTATCTTTAGCTGTACAAGCCGTATGGGGTAATGGTGGACCTGGTCTTGGCCATCATGGGTCTCCCGAGGCAAGGAGTCGACCCAACCCCATACCTACACAAGGACGAGGAAAAACTGGACAAGAACGACATGAAGAGAAAGTACCAGCTTGTCTGTGACAAAAAGGGCTTCCTCATTATCTCTATCGATGACATTGTTGTAAGGGCTGCAACAAAAATCCTATGCAGTAAGGTTATGCACAAGATGAGGCCTACCAAATGCACTACCGCAACAATAGAGCTAGAAGAATAGTGTGCGCAAGGAGTACACATTAACTGGTCCCCGTTCCTCCTAAACGAACTAATGGATGACACGGTTGACACGCAGGAGCTTCCCATGGCGAAGTTCCACTTCTCATGGCTTTTAATTATGATCTCATTTGCAACATGGACTCCTCCACCAGATTATCAACCCATGGATGTCCCAGTAGAGCTCCTTGGCACGTCGTTGCAAAACCTCTGGGACCACAAAGACAACAAGCGCAAGGCTGATACAAAGCTTGCATTCTTTCTCCAAGGAGAAAGGCTTAGATAGATTGTGTGCAAGCAATATTGACTAAAACTTGCGATGGTGGCCAGGTATCCATTCATTCACTTCCAGGCGCGGCCACACAATATCATCCTGCATCCGCGCAATGATCCCAAGAAGTAGTCACTCTTGAATTTATTCAACCTCAGAGATGCATATATCAAGAGGGAAATCAAAGACTGGCCCAAAGAATGGATTGGAAAGCATGTGGAGGTGCTTGAGGAACAACAAGTGCAGCAGAACCCTCCCCAAGACCGCACCAATGTCAACACCCAGGTGCATCAGGATGATGCCCAAGAAGAAGAAGAAGAAGATGATGAGCAAGAACAAGACCCATCCAACAATAGCGATGAAGACATCCTTGCTGAGGAGGTGGTGCACGTTGAAAGAAGCAGAAAAAGAAAGGGAGAGGAGCCCATGGAGGAAGATACTGAAGCTTTGAGCATCCTGCACATGAAAAAGCAATGGGATAATTGACCCCAAGTTCTTAGCATAGCAGAAGAGGATATGACTCTTCTTAGAGAGGTGGTCGCCGAAGTAGTCGAGAAAATTTTGGGTAATATCATGAGCTTGCAAATCAACTGGACAGCTTCGCTCACTACAAAAGTTAACCGACTGGTAGAGGCTGTCACAGAAGTGCATGACACCATGCAGGATGAAACCTATGGTGTAGACCCAGTAGACACTCTGGTGACGCCGGTGCTGCTTTCGCCCTTAAGAATAGAAATTCCCACATAGGAATTTTCTACAAAAGAAGCAGAAAAAGAGGCAAGTGTCCATAGGTTGGACACATTAACTTTGGATTTCTCTAAGCTGACCTTTCCGTAAATATATTCCATTCAGCATGCCACAACCATAGAGGTGAGAATCTGAGAAAACACGGTTGCATATCAGGCAACCAATGCAGCTAGAAATGTGCATAAGTGCAAGCAGGTCATCAAGCGGCAACAGGAATACCTGGCAGCACAAGCGTAGAAAAAGGCTTCACTGGAAGAAGCCATAAGGGAGGAAATTGTTGGTTGTGGAACCTAATCTTCTAGATCTAGAGATATTATTCAGTTGTGATTGTAACCCAGGAGTACTGTACACTCGTTCCCCCTGCCTTGGGGTTCGGGGGCAGAGCCCCCGAATTTTTTTTTGGGGATGTGTGTTGGCCAACAGTATTGCGGACCCATGGTATTGGGTTAACCCTAGAATTTTTCCCATGGTATTTCCCCTATAAAAGAGAGCATTGTAAATCGACTGGATATGGTATTGTATTGTACTGGAAGAGAGACTGTGAGAGCGTGAAGAGGAAGTGCAGCGGTTTTGCTGCAGGGTGTATCCCTTCATCTTTCTAGACTATAATAAAAGGACTGGAAAATTTCTTTGTGGACGTAGCCCATCGTTTGGGTGAACCACGTTATATCTGTGTCTCTTTGTAATGTTTTAATGTGTTTTGTATCTTGTTTATTGATTTAACTGTATATCTGTTATTGCTCTGCGGTCCTATTTTCTAACAGCAGTTGTGTAGCTATCAGAGGATGAGGAAGAAGAGGAGGCAGAACCTGTCCACAAGCTGAGGCGGTTATCCAAACTGGCCGTAGATCTGAAGAAGCAAGTTCAAGAGCTAAAGACCAACCAACAACCGAGCACTCCCCCTGGAGTTGTGCAACAAAGGCAACAATCAGCACATCAAGCTGTTGGCCAGCTTAGGGAAGCCGAAGAGTTATGCACAGAGGCCATGGAAACAATTATCACAGTATGGGAGCAACTCATCAAGGATGAGACTGTGGAACAACTTGCTGAGCATACACGTCAAGCAGAACAATAGGTAGTGGCACTAAAGGTAGAAATTAAGAAGTTTCTAATAAAAGAGAAGATTTCCAAAGGCGTTGAGCTCAAGCAGCTTCAGGAACATGTAAGAACCCTGCGCGAGCAAGAAAGCAAGCACAACCAAGAGACAGCTGAGAAACAAGCTGAAGCTAAAAGGGTGACAGGGCTAATTCAACCTGTCCAACAGAGGATCCATGAGTTGACGTAGGCAGTGGTCAATACATCGTTAGAACACCCTAGCTTCGACCAAGTGCAGGAGTTAGAGCAGCAGGAAGAAGAAGCCTGCCGGGAGATAGAAAGGCTTACTCCCATTTTTGGCCAATTCCACCAGAAGCTTGGAAGCACAGAGCAATCTACACTAGAAGATCCCCCAGAAGATGTCTAGGAAGAGGAAAAGGAAGAAGATGAGGGGAAGGCAATTGAAGAGGAGAAGGGAACTGAAGAAGAAGAGGAAAATGATCAAGAAGAGGAGAAGGCAGCTGAAGAGAAACCTTTGGAAATAGACTCTTCAGATGAGGTCGAAGAAGAAATTGTATAACTATAAGTTTCATCATCTAAAATTTTTCTAAGTATGAGATGATGCCGCAGTGCAGGAAACACCTCAAAAAAAAAAAAAAAAAAAAACACAAGTGACAAAACACATAGGAGAGGAAGCTGCGCAAGAAAAAATAAATTGTGCAAAGAAAAAGCTGCGTAGGTTGTTCCACCTACTACATCCATTGCTTAGTGGATTAGGAAGAGCCACATGTGAGTGTTGGGGGCTTGTTGGACCTGGGGAAAGCACGTAGGAAAGAAGAGCAAGTGAAGAAACACGCAAGAATCAGTCCGCAACGCAAACACAAGAAAGGAAATCTGCACGGACTAAGGAAATCTACGCGGACAAAGGAAATGACAGATGAGGGAAGCTGCACAGAAGAAGCAATAGGTGCAAAAGAGGTCACCTGCATGGAAAAGGGAAATTGCGTGGAAGGAAGATGCCATAGGGTAAAGCAGTAGCACAATTGCAGAATAATGGCCGAAAGCGACAGGATGATCATGGGTGCTGAAGTCGGCTTAAGTCGGCAAATGCCACACGAGTGAACGCATACTGTAAGTAAGGCTGTTAGTGCCTCGTGTCAAGTCATGATCACCACAGCTCTAGCCTGAGGGGTGGATGATGATGGCGACAGTTAACAGACTACCTGTATGTAGTCGACCCTATGTGGTCATGCAAAATAGTATAAATATGAGGGATTCAATAGTTAGAAGGTTTCTTTTTAGATTGGTAGTTGTTGTTAGCTTACTCTGTGATGGCTAGTCGATCACTGTTAGTTGATTTAAGTGAGTTAGTAGAAGGAAGATCTTGGAGATGGTCGAGGGAAGCTGTGAGATCTGAGTGGTAGAGTAGTCGAAAGTCTGCAGGATGCAGTCAGAGGTAGTGCAGTATAAGAGAAGATCTGTTAGAGAGGTGCAGATGCTAGAGAGGTCGATCCAGGCTATGTGCGGATCAGTAGATGGTAGCAGTAGATTAGGAGAAATAAGAGAGAGAGCATGAGAGAAAAAGAGAGTTTGAGCGGAAAGCTAGATCTAGGACAGTCTGCAGTCGAATGCAGGATGAAGGCGCCATATATTTCTCATTGTAGATGAAGAGCACCTTGTGGTTTTTTCCAGATGGGTTTCCACGTGAATTCTTCTGTGTGTTGATGATTGCATGTGTATGTTGTTTATTGTTTGTGTTCATGCTTATGTTTATGAGTCTTGTCATGGTTGAATGAATGTTGCACTCTCAATAGAAGTTCGAATGCATGAATGGGTTGTTATGCACAACATTTGAATATTAGTTTGTGGTTACGGCGCAATCGCTGTTGCACGTCTGTTATACTGTGTCTATCTGTTAGCTTGTCTTTATATTCAGTTATGTTTCAAGTACTAAGGCCGAATCTGTGTCTCATCGTTAGTAGTTAATGAACTATATGCGCGGTGTACGCTACAGTTCGATGGAAATGACTCCATCCTCGCGACTTGGTCGAGCTCCTTGGTCATGGACCAAGGGACTATAATCCCTCAGAAATCGCAGAAACATGGTTCCGGTGGTTACCCATCGAAGAGATATCTTGGGTGAGACTGCGCTTGCTTTGCGGGCGTTGTCGATGGGGATTTCTCTATCGGGCCGATGTCTCAGGTGTTTGTTGGGTTGACGGGCTGCGCAGAACCTGGGTCGCGCGAGTTAGGAAAAGTGGCCAACATCATCGTATGTCGGGGATGACTCATCTGGGTGTTTGAGTGGAGTGTGATTATTTCCAATTCCTTTTGGTGGCATCTTGAAAAATGAATATATATCACACCCTAGGGTTTACCATAGATATATCATTCTACTCAATTCTATTCAAATGAAAAATGACATACATTTTTTAAACCCTAATTAGAAGACTGTTTTATGGTCGACTTGTAACTGAGGTAAAATTTGAATTTTAACTTCCTTGGGTCTAAACATTTGTCTTGTGGTACCCTCATGTTTCCTATTTCCAATGTTGTAGGTATTACCTAGTTTGGATGTTCCAAAAAAAAGTTATTGCAAATATCCCAAAGCTTCTTATTTTTGGCCTATCTAGAAGAGAGAACTTGTATGTTATGCCACATGTCCAATATTGCATTTCTGTAGCTGAAAATTCTACCACATATACCCTTCTCTGTCTTCTTTCAAATTAAACTAGTCTCACTCAATTTGGATCTCGGATTCCTCATATATGACCTTTTCCCCTAGAACACATGTTTTAGACTAGGTTTTGGACTAGTAAAAAACCCCAGGTTCCTCCGCAATTATCTTCGAAAATGTAATGTATTAGGATATGAATTTTGGACGGAAGCTATTTTGGCCTATTTTAGAAGTCTTTTTTAAGCCTTGATCTTTGAATGCTTGTAGAAAACAAGTTGTATCGAAAATTTCAAGATGACTCGGTTTGCAGAAGTCGGTCTCAAGGAAAGAGCTTCAATACGAAAAGTTATGCAACCAAGTCCCATAAATAACATAAAAATAAAATAAATAGACCAAAAGAGAGTAATCCATGCTTTAATAATGAATATTATAGATAAATAAAAATCATGTTCGAGGGAGGAACCTCCTTACACAATGTACTTATGTACCCAAGACAAGACAATATCCAATGATAACTAAAATGAGAATATCTCCTTCCTATATATAGGAGAGAAAGGTGTACAATAACAACCAATAGACCCAAGTCAACATAAATAATATGTAATGCACCACAATATAGGGGGTAATGCACTACACTATATGGGGTAATGTGTCACCATTAAGGGATTAACAATTTCTCCTTGTTGAATATTATTGTGCTGACATAATTCCCAAATTCTTGCTAGATACAAAGATGTAGGAAATTCGCTTGGTTTCCCATAGAGGATCTAGTTGTTGTAGTGAATGCTTTGAAAAAATGAATAATTTCCCTAACAATTTGTAGAGATATTTGTTTCCATGGTTTTCATGGTCTTGCAGACAAGGGATTGCCAAGTGGTATAGCTCTTTGATATACATGTAGGGTCCAACAATAGTACATGACCCAATATCTTAGGGAATTAACTAAGGAGGCTTAATTGAGGCATACTACCCGACTACCCAAGTACATGAGAGTATATTCCGAAGTTTTATGCTCTATGATGCTATAGAAATAAGATAGCCAACCAAATGATATACAACTAGTTTCAGTAACCTAGGAGACCTATGGGTATGTGGAAGTGATATTTCATGTCTAGGTGTTTTCAAGTGCGGTACTACTCTAAGGGGTACTAATAGGAGTTACATCATTGTACCAACCAAGGGTACAATGTGATTAATTAATATCTATATTCACTACATGTAATGTTCCCAAGCTGTAGTTTTACCGGATGAATGATAGATCTCTACAATTATTTAAAGACATTGGAACACATCTCTAGTAGATTTATTATTATTATTATAAAATATTTGAGGCATTCTAAATCAAGACAGTGGCTTAAATACCACTTGTAGTGTTATTTACCCCTGAATCATAAAATAACACGTGATATACATAGGTTAAGATGCAATAAACTAGAATTTATAGAGTAAAACAAGAAATATTAGAAAATAAAAAAGTTAAATATGATAAGAACTAAGCTTTATATTATGATAATAACTTTGGAAAGAAAAGTTCAGAGGCCTATTGAGGTAGGGTAACATTTCACTTGAGAAAATATTCATTACAATAATTCTCAACAAAACATTTAGAGCCTTATAGCTCTTGAAATAGCCTTCCTAGACCCAAAACCCTAATTACTTGACATGGTCAAATGAATAAGCACCAACTTTCTAATGGATCTTAATTAATAAAGAGACATTTTTTACATTGATTGTTGAGTACTAACTACTTGACCTTATTCCAATATATGGACATATATAATGCATGACTAACTCCTAAAGTAAGGAGGGTTAGGATAGGACCGTAACAAAGTGGTCTTTAAATCATTGGCATTATATTGTCCCATGCCTCTTGGAGGATTTCAAAAATTTTGTATTTTTTGCATTATTCCTTTGATCCACTTGAACTTCTTTGAACCCAAAATAATTATGAACTCTAATTTATATCATTATTGGGGTTGATAGGGAGGTTTGCCTCCTAAGAATCAAAAGATTTGAAACGTACCTAATTTCCTAGAGCTGAAAGAATACAAAATATATTCAAGTCCAATGACGGGCCTAAGGTATCCTACTAATATATTTATGCTTTGTGAATGTGGAATTATTTCGATAATTGTAAAAAAACACACATTTACTTTCTCCTATTACATTCTTATTTACCTTTCTTGATTTATATTGATGAGTTTATCAAGGTTGGCTTGACTTTGCTCCAATGGGTTGTTGAGTCTCTCAAGGTTATCTTGAACCCTAGTTTGCTATTGAAGTTCTCAAAGTTGTATTTATTCTACCCTAGTTGGAGACACCATTACATTGCTTCTCTAAGGACTATACACCACACTCTACTTGTTCCCTTGCCTATTGTTTTTAGTATGGACCAAAATTAATGAAAATGTTAGAGCACCTTTCTTCTCTAGGGACTCTACACACCACTCTACTTCTTGTGTTTCCTAACCTTCTTACTTTACGGGAAAACTTATGAAGATGTTTGAGAATGTAATCATAAGCACCCCTAAATGGAAGTGTTTCATAATCAACGTCGACAATAACTACCTTCTCATAATCAACCTCAATGTCTCTCATAATCAATCACAACGTAAAAATACATGATAATATATATACTTGAATTGAATGAAAGTTTTCATAATCAATCTCAACAATATGCATAATTGAATGAAAACTTCTTATGATGAATCTTACAATAAGTACACTTAAATGAAAAACTTATATAATTAACCTCAACAATATACATAACATCAACTCATGGCAACATTAAGAATAATAAGTCTCAAAGAACTTCTTGTAAACCAATCTTTGTAAACACACTGACAACTCCTTTTGTTTGCTTAGTCAAAGTTCTTATAAACAATTTAAAAAAATGGGCAACTCCATTTGTTTGCTTAGTCAAAGTTCTAAAGAAAGTTTTGTAAACTCATATACACAAATATGGGCAACTCCATTTGTTTACTCGGTTAAGCTAAATTTAAAAATGACTATGAAGATAAGCCCTATCTCGCTTGAAGCTATTGGATTTAAATTCATTTCAAACTTAGCCAACATATAAGGAGCATGGGCTGAAAGCACACCTTTATAGCTACCAAATCATGTATTACAAGTAAAAATAAAAAATAATGAATTCGTATTTTTTTAATGTTGAAAGCACATATTATACAAAGACAAAAGAAATACATTTTATAGAGTAATATGAATGAATGAGATGTGTAACTTTGTGTGTAAATACATTTTAGAGAATAATGTGAATGAATGAGATGTGTAACTTTGTGTGTAAGTTTATATATAAAATGAAATTTAAAGTAAATTAAAAATTTAAATATAAATAATTTTCAATATATATATATATATATAGAGATATATTATTTTAATATTTTAGCTTTGTATGTTTATTTTAATTTTAATTGTGGATAGATAAAAGAGAGAAATGTAGTTGCTTCACTAAGAGGAAATCATTTTTTTATATAAAATATAATTAAATAAATTCATCTTTACATATTCTCTTTAAGATGTTAGTAAATGTGATTATAAAGGTAAATTTAGAAAGTTTCTCTAGGAATAAATTACATTTGAATGGTTATTTATCTTTTCAGGTGAATATGTGATTAGGTGTCTGTGTTAGTTATTTGGAACTATTTTTTTTAAAGTGATGGGAGACTTAGATTTTGGGCTTTATCCCTCACATTGTAATGCAAACCCCCCCTCCTAGTTTCTAGACCTATAAACATCATTCCTTAAAAAAAAAGCCTACATTGCTAAAAAAGGAGGGTGTTGAGGGAAATGCATCTATTGGGGTTAGTTGGGGCATGACATCCTCCTTTTAGCTCACCCTGCACTTGGTGGAGCCTAATTGCACATTTTTAGTCTTATTTTATGTCATTATGCGGTTTAGTCCCCAAGGTGTGTGTGGTACAAACCTAAAATTCTATAATTTTAAGTTAACTTTGTAGACTTGGATTTGTAAAAGTTCAAGGATTGTCTTATAGATAAGACAAGGGTTCAAATATGTGTTCTTTTCTTTTCCTCTTGGTTTATTGGAGCAATAGAACAATGTGCACCACTCTTGGGATGACTATTTTTGCTTGAAGGATGAATGGAATGCCTTTTAGGGTTTGATTTTGCACATGACAAGTAGATGTTAATACTAGTTGTAATAACTCATGCTCAAGGGTGACCTAAGGTGCATTTCCTTTCTCATTTTTAATTAATGTTGGTAAGTTTATCTCCTAACCCTAGTTTAATGTTTCTCTTGAAGTGTTTTGGACTGAGTTAGAGTTTGTTTGAGAGGTTAGATTGTGGTGACATTGGGTATACTCTCCCCTGAGCTTACTGACACCATCCTTGGTCCACACAACCTAGTTGTGCTATGTCTACTAGTTTGAGCGGCAACAATTCAGATGATACTTTGTATGTTCGACTTCAAGGAATTCACTTAGTCATTTTGGTATTAATGTATGTTGACGATTTCCTCAACAAGGAATAATGATGATCACATATTTTAGGTAAAATAGGAAGTTAAAATCGTGTTTGAAATGACAGATCTAGAGTTACTTGATTACCGCCTTGGATTTGGAGTAGTATAAAAAGATTAAAATATATTTATTTCTGTATATAAGTATGTTCCAAATTTCTTGAAGAAGTTTGGAATGGAGGATTGTAAACATGCCCTTACCTTTATGGAGCAGAACTTGAAACTATACAAGTTTGAAGGGGGGGAACTTGTCATTAGTAGCAGATATAGATAATTAATTGGAAGTTTAATCTACTTCTCAAATACTCACCCAGATTTATCTTTTTATGTTAGCATTCTTTCCAGTTATATGCAAGAACCCAAAGAAATTCATTGAATGAAACTAAATAGGCATATCTTCAAGGAACAAAGGATTTTGTGATTATGTACAAAAGAAATATAGATTTCAAACTTGTTGGATACTTTGATGTGGATTTTGTTGGAGACATAGATGAAAATGATTCTACTTCAGGATAGTTAATGAATATGGGATGTAGAGATATATCATGGAGTTGCAAGAAACAAGGTACAATTTCTAATTCAACAACTGTAGCAGAGTACATTTTGTATTGTGAAGCTTCCTCTGAAATAATGTGGTTGCAGTGAATTTTACAGGATCTTGGTATTGTTTAGAATGAAGCTAATACTAGATGCTGATGGGATTCTCCAAACTACAGGAGGTGTCTACCATACCATATACAAGGCCCCAAAGCATCATGTCACAATGGGAATGAGATTATCCAAAGTACAAGAGGTGTCTATCATACCCTATATAAGGCCCAAAGCATCATATCACAACAGGTGAAGTCCCACTAAAGTCAAATCAATCTATTAAATACATAACACATCCTGAAATAAATTGTGTAGTCGGACCTAAAGGGATCTGGTGCGAGCATTGAAATCACGCAAAAGGATGACCTTCCCCGATGCTAAGTATTGAACGATGCCAAAAAATAAATCTAGGTATGGGTCGCCATAAAAATAACTATGGATAACAAACTTAAATGATGCTAGGGGGAAGTAGCAACCATTATGTAGAGATCTCTAGGGAGAAGAGGTAAGCCACTAAATTGTACCCACATAGACTTGGAAAGATCCTCCAGTGATACTAAAGGTACCTTGATATGAAGGGAGTCTTTGACCAAACAAGCCACCCCAACTGAGCCCCTAATCTCTCCAGAGGATCGAATTTCTTGTCAATAGGAAAAAAATAAGTGATAACATGCTATGTCTTGAAGTAGCCTGATAGGGCTCTCAAGGGCCTCTGCAATAAAAATGAGATCAGATGGAACAAGGGCATCATCCAATATGCATAGTGGTGGGGACCCATTCTCGTTCCAACATCCCACTAAAATCCACACACCCTTTCTACACCTCAACTGTGCTAGTCATTTAGAAATTCTAGGTCAAGAATACCCTAGTGGTGGGGAATCCCAAATAATGTCATGGAGATCTTTGAGGACCACTCATTTCCTTTCTTGTCTTGCTATTAGGACTAACACCCTTGAGTGTTCAGCTATGCAACCTATGATCTAGTGATGTCAAGATCTAGGAAAATCTTATTGGGAAGGGAGAACAATTGTCGCTTGGCTTTGAGAGCCCAAAACATGTCCCTATATAGTTTAAATTGAATGAATAGTGTAGAGTCATAAACAAACAGGTTCTCTTAAGATAGATATATGGGATCTTGATGTAATCATGAATAAATGCGATGCCCATTTGCACGGGGTTCAAGGAAGGAGAGGGTGAGGGGAGCCCCCTGTTATCACTCAGAATGTACCCAAGGTTGTAGAAGGTACATCCCAAGGTAACAACATAACCACTTTAAAAAAGGGAGCTGGATTCTTCCTTTCTAGAGAGGGATCTCTCGGTGTTTTTTAATAGGGCCATATATAAAACTAAAGTAAAATTCAGATTATGTTTGTGATTGAAACAAGGTAAGCATACATTGGGCTATGGAGTCACAAATTATCTATGAATTACAGAGCAGTTTGCAGGAGAAATTCTATAAAAGTAAGGTAGCACTCAATTACAGTCAAATAATCGTTTTTCTGGTGATAAAGAGAGAACAAGAACAATCCATCAACATAGAGCACCTAAAAGATGAATTCTGCATCAATTTTGGAAAGAAATATTGGTGGATACCTGAAACAATATCCATAGCATAACAATATGAATTCTAAACTATTATAAACTTATTTCGGATATGAAGAACACATAATGGCAAGTTTAACAGGAAAATAAATGCACATGAGAAAGGAAATAACAGACTGTAACTACAAAATGCACAGGAATCTCTGCAGCAACAAGCTAGCATTCGGCTCTGCAATTTTCTTAGTGATAGATCATAAAATGCATAACACAAAATTCTCACAGGTCCCAACCCTTTCTTCCTCTATTAAGGGTATATTTATAGAATCATCAGGCTCTCGAGACCAAACTCGAAATAGAGCCAAAATTATTTACAGTGTGGGAATCAAAACCCTAACAAATGATTATCTAGATGATTCTCCATGATCGCAAAAACATATCAAGAAAGCA
Organism: Pseudotsuga menziesii; assembly: GCA_001517045.1. NCBI lineage: Eukaryota > Viridiplantae > Streptophyta > Pinopsida > Pinales > Pinaceae > Pseudotsuga > Pseudotsuga menziesii. Next base: position 294,599 of record LPNX010750366.1, on the reverse strand, counting down.
TGCTAGAATGCGCACAGTGGATCAGTTTAGGAATTTTGACAGCAGGGACTCAGGCTCGCTTGCTGAAAATGACAATTAGAACCTCTCCAATGACCTGCAACAATTTCAATCTGCCTTGCTTCTTCCACCTATGAAATAAACCTAAATCATAGATCTTGATCTACAAGACATATTAACCGTCCAACAATGCAGCCTCTAGCCAATTTCACAACCGGACAACTTAATAAAATTCTTGCTTATTCCCATTGCGAAATCAATTTTAGCCATGGATCAAAACTCTGCCATGATCTCCATTGTCCAAAGTGTAGGGGTCTACAAGATTTCACAACCCTAAACTATTTTATTTCTCATGCATGTTTCGGCTGTGAAATGCACACCCACCGTAGATCTAGATTGAGCATTGATCCTGACTGTTGGAATATGCACCATCGCGCTCCATAAATGACTTTTTCACCTCCTATTTTTAGCACAATATCAAATGGGGAGGGGACACATCATTTACGCACATTTCCCATTGCGCAAGCACCCTCCAACTTTGAGTGTGCAACTTTACCCAACGAAATCAATCTCTATTGTAGATCTAAGCTAAAGGATGATCTAGGCCATTGAAAGATGCGGGGCCTACCAAGTTCCACATATCCGAAAGTCTTCTTACCTCGTGCACATGTTCCCCTTTTCTGCACTGTCGATCTCAGACAAATACTTTCCCAGTCATTGAACTGAGTTCTATGAAAAGAGGAAAGCGGGCTTCTAACTTTCCTCCACCAAAATCCCGTGTCTTTCGCTTTCCGATGTTTCCCCTTCCACATTTTCTTTCCACATCGTTGATCTTTGTAAGATTCATTCTCAGCCATTGATCTGAGGTATATATGTGGGCTGCAGAAAGGGAAAGGCAAAACTTCAACTTTTCATGACCAAATTCTTATTTTTTTCGCTTTCCGCTTTTTCCCTCTCCACCTTTTTCTTTCCACACCATTGATCTTGTGCCGTAGCTTTTCAGATTGTTGATCCTGCAGATCGAGGAAGGTCGAAGTTTTAACCTTTATGACCAAATTTCTGTCCCTTTTCCGCCTCTGCCTTTTCGCTTTCACCTTTAGTGGAAAATGAGAGGTGTATTTTCCAACTTTTGTGACTACAATTATGCCTTCTCCACTTTCACCTTTTTCTGGACCATCGATTTGTGTGGAAGTCATCCATGACCATAGATTTTGCAGATTGAAAAAAGTGGGACTTCAATTTTTCATGATAAAATCTTTTGGTACTTCCACTTTTCGATCTCCTCCCTTTTGTTCTTTTCCGAGCTGTGGATCTTTGATGGAAGCACTCTAATCCGTTGGATCTTGGACCGCGGAAAACAAAAGTTAGTTCCCTAGGTTGGATGGATACATTAGGAATTTTAATAAGGGAGCTAATAAATGATTTCCAGACATTAGAATGGAATAAATATTTAATAATGGAGCTAATTAAATAAATACAAGAGGAAATTGAAGTGGAAATGGAGCATGGAGACACATGGAGATTATGGGGCTCAAACAAGCTAGAATTTCTGTGCCACATGGAATCCTGCTCTTGCAATTTTGAATCCATGGGAAGACTAATGTTCTTGGATGATTTAGAAGGCTAATACACTTGGCCATGCACCATAGGTCTAATTTTGAAGGAAATGTAACTTACATGGGAGAGGAAGAGTCAAATTGGAGCTTCTTGGACACTTGGTCTAGATTCCCTAACATCTATGGCATCTATGACACCAATGATGAAGATGCTATGACAGTTATGACATATTCCAGACCTGAAGACTGAAATTTGACCATTATTACTTGTCAGGCATAAATATAGCATCCAATAAGGCTCTCATGTGAGTTGGGGAATCTCAATGGGTCCCTACTCGAATTGGGGAAAGATGGAAAGCTAGGGAAGGGAGGACACATGGAAAATATTGAGCACACACCCTAATTCGAATTGGCTTGAGTTTGTGAATGGATTGGTAACCTTAGAAGGATAAGGATGTTTATAAAATATAGGGATCACCCAATATAAGGGATTTTGATCATTTGAGAAATTTGCATTTGTGAAGAGAGAGAGCTAGTGGATGACTAGTTTCTTGCCTTATCCAATTTTGAGGGTGAAGGATTCCCATCCAAGTTGGTTTTTGGAGAGTCCATTCAAGTATTTCATGGAGATTTAATGGATTTTTTATTTTAATGTGTATGCTACATGGAATCTTCTGGTTTCTTCTAGCGCAACACATTCTCTCAACCATTTCCAGTCTTTATTGCATATTCTTGCTCATGGAGGGATTGCGCTTTGGGTAAGCTATTGTACTCTTTGGTATAGATTCTCATTGTCCATTTATTATTGTAATAATATTAATATACTCTTTTATTCATCTTCATAAATTCTCGGGTCAAAATACCAAATGGTTGTATGTAAAAGTGATTATTAATGAACAAACAATGACCATTTCCCCACTATATTGACATATGCCATTGCAATGCTGATGATTTCAAATGAAAGAATGTTTCAATGATATATTTATGATGAATTGAATGAAATTTGTGAGTTTTACAGGTTTCATATCCATCACTTAATCATTTTAAGTCATCTTACTCATTTTATTTGCATTTGGAGAAGATTTGGTGCCATTTCCCCAAGGGTCGAACTAATGATTTTGTAGCTATTTGGGAGAGGGTTATAACAGCATTTATAAACTAAATAATGATGAAAATTATACCTTAATAATTTCCCTTAAACATCCTTTGACTATTTTCATAAATTAGAGTGGTTTTGGGGCATTTGGAAATCCATTTTTAGCATTTACCTTGGGGAACTGGAACCCCAATTTGCTAGTGAAAACGCCTACCTTATACAAAATATTAAAAAAGTTTACAGAAGTATATGTAGGGTCATAAATCATCCTTGAACATAATATTCAATTCTTAATGTCAGTCATATACCTTCTTAGAATATTTGGGAGCATTTTGGTCAATTTGGAGACATAGACATCAAAACTAGTCAAAGGTCGAAATAGGGGAAAAATGAAAAATTGGTCATTTTAATCAAATTTCTTAAAAAGGGACATAAACCACTATAATTTCTTAAAATTTATTTGAGTTTTTTTATAAAAAGGTGATTAATAATATTTTATTGTCTTTACTAAATTTCACTAAATATTCCAAATGGATTGTGATGCGAACATAACAACAATTGGAGTAATGCTCATCTAGAAAAGCAAGTTGATTGCAATCTTTGGTGAGATGTTGAATGACACAAATAGGAAATACTCAGTATTTGATCAAGTATTTTATGCCATTATCTAGGCATTGAAGAAATTGAGGAACTATCCATTTCCCAAGGAATTTTTTTTAAACGTTGGTCATCAAGAACTACAGTGAATAAACAAGAAAGAAAAATTGCATTAGAGGCACATTGAAGGGTTGAAGTCTTGTAGAGATATCCATTTTTGTTGAAGCATAGATTAAGAATATCTAATAGAGTTGAAAATGCCTTGAACATAAGGACAACTATGTTTAACTACCATGATTGTGGAGATAGTGTGACTAAAATTAATAATGATATATAAGATATATGTATGTTTTGTTGAAAAGTGTAAGGCCAACAAAGAATCGTGGAATAAAGCACAAAATACAGATTTGGATTAATTCATACAAGAAAAATTTCTTTTCAAAAGTAAACAATTGACCATCCCAAGAGGGTCAATGAGGGAGAACCTTAGAAAAGTGTTACATAATGGTGTCTTAGGTGGCCATTTTTGAATGGACGAGACTAGAGATTTGGTTTAAGAGTGTTACTATTGATTGGAAGTTGCCAAGGATTTGAACAAATAGGTCTACAGTCATAGAATTTGTTAACATGCAAAGAGTAAAATCCAAATACTAGAATATACACGTCGTTGTTACACTAAAAACACCATGGGAAGATATCAACATGGATTTCATGTTGTTGTTTCCAAGAACCCAAAGAGTACTGATTTTTTCTTTGCACGAAGAGGAGCGAGGTGCTCTACAACCCATTATGAGGGAGATGTTGTCATGTAATGTAATGTGATGTAACGTTACATTACAAAAAATAAAAAGTAATTAAAAAAATTCATGCCAGCTCATAAAATAAAATAATCCATATTGTCCTATAGAATAAAAATATAAAACTTAAAGTTGGATTTATCAAGTAAGAGAGTGATCAAATTTCTTAAGTTAAAAAAATAACACCTCAAAAAATTGGACCCATCTAGGTGCTTAATAGATCCAGGTTTAAAATGGATCTATGTTGGTCATAGTGGTAGAAAATTGTTTAAAAATGACATATTTTATTCCATGTAAAAAAATTAGTGATGAATTTTAGTAAACATAGTTGTTTTATTCTTTAGAAAAATAATTCATTGGCATGGTCTTTCAATTAGAATAAATTCCAATAGATATGAAAAAATAATTGGTCATTTCATGAGGACTTTGTGGAAAGTTGGACACAAATTTGTAAATAAATGTTGCATACCATCCATAAATTGATGGGAAAGCATAAGTGGTTAATAGGAGCTTAGGAAATCTCCAATGATATATGGTAGGAGAAAA
>LPNX010750366.1:131495-289978 GCA_001517045.1 Pseudotsuga menziesii | reverse complement strand
ACTACACAAAGGAAATTTAGACAAATATTTGAGACAATATTTTTGTTGTCTTTCACTTCTCCTCTCCATGCCCTTTTCAATATATATATTCCAAAGCAAAATAAAAACTACAATACTTACGGATACCAACCTAGTCTTTGTTGATACAATTTCAAGATTTCAACATGAAACTACATCAATATCGAATACAAATCGATAAGACCAATATGTGTATTTGCTCCATAATTTTTTGTTTAATATATGTAAACCATGGCAGAGGTGCCACGTTCTAGTTTGTTAGAGATTTGATCATGATTGTAACCAACTTCTCACCTTGTTTCGAGGTTAGTCTCGGGGGCCTGAAGCACTATAAAAATACTCCCTGTCGAGGGAGAAGGTTGTTGGTTTTGGTTGGAACCTGAGAGTTTTTGGTTTTGATGTAATTTGACTGATTAATACAAGAAACAGAGCCAGATGTCAGCTTTTGGATGTAAGAATTCCTGTGTGTTCCTTAGTTGCAGTCTGTGTTTTTCTTTCCTTATGTGCATGTACTTCCTGTTTCGTCTTTGCATTATGTTTTCTTTGCATCCTTGACGTAGTGTATAACGGTTTAGAATTCATGTTCCCATGCTCTAGCCATTGTTTTGGATGCCCACCAGATATTTCTTCCAAATTTGGTGTAGAATTCACCCTTGTGGTGCTCCACATTGATGGGCTGTCATCTTTCCTCATTTATCACTAGACCCTAACATATCTCCAGTGACCGAAGTGCTATCTTTCTCTTGCGGATATTATCTATGGAAACTTATCTTCGTTTCTTGGTATTTTGTGACTCCATTACTCAATATATCCTGCCTCATTTCCACCTCCAACCTCTGAAATTCATCTCGTGACATAATAGTCTGGCCTTGTCATGTATTCAGTGAGAGATCCCTCTCTAGAAACATAGAAGTCAACTCCCTTTCCTAAAGCAGTTCTACTGTTACCTCGGGGTCTGCCTTCCTGCAACCTTTGGGTACGATTCTCGGTGCTAACAAACTGGCACCATTACCGGGGATGAAATTGAATATCATCCCTCGGAAAAACGACAAAGATTCAAAGAAATACATGGTTTCTGTGGGAAAACAGAGATTCCTACATGTGAAAAAGGTTGCATAATTTTCCCTAGAGACTCCACGTTAAAGGTTCTAGAAGATGACTCCACTGGGGATATCAGTGGCCGAAAGGACCGACATGAGGAGGAGGGTTCAAATCCACCCAAAAATATGGACGATAGCACCGTAGACCAAACTGTCAATGGTGAATGGTAGTTAGACATCCAAAAGAAAATGAATCTTTCACCCGATGATTTCCAAAAATCCATGTTTCCAATACTACTATAGCTCCATTAATGCCATGATACTAAAGGTCAAGTTTCTAAGAGGCGTTGGAAAGATTTGTAGCATGCGTGGATTCATTGTACAGGCATGGGTAGGCTTAAGGAAAAGACAAGATACTTAAGAATCAACTTTCTCCATAACATCTTGGATTTTCTTATAAACATTTTATTCTCTTTTCCTAAGTTTGTTAGAATAATCTATCATGGCTTAATTCACCCCAAGCAGAGTTATGAGTTCACTCCTGTATATCCTTTTGTGAAAACATAGAGTATCTCTCCATCCTGTACATCCGATTTTAGTCTAGACCCTCCACCCTCCACCCCTGACATTAAGAGGCAGCCCAGTGAACCTCGCGATGTCGTTTCCAAGAGCTTGCTTTTTCCATGAAACCCCGCTACACCTCGTGCCCAAAAGCTATACATTCCTCTTCGCTTGCCTTAGATCCTTCATGATTTCCTTGGAAAACACTATAAATACCTCCCTGAGTTTGATGGAGAATGTGAAAGCCTTACAACTAAGAAAAATTTACAAGCTTTTGAATATTTTCTTGATCTTTTTGAGATAGAGCATGATGATGTTTGTATGAGAGCTTTTTCCCAATATTTGCAAGGTAGTGTCAAAAAATGGTTCAGACATTTGCAGCCGGAATCCATCGATACATGGGAGGAGTTCTCTCGTATATTCCTAGATTTTTGGGGTGAAAGGAGATCGTTGGATCAAATACTCTTGGAGTTTTATTCTATGAAGAAATGTGAAGGAAAAGCCACGTCAAGTTTCAACAAAAGGTTTGTGAGTTTTTATTACGGTGTGCCCAAGGAAATTCAGCCCTTAGAGGGTGCTGCAAAGCTGCAATATGCGTCTATTTTTTCTCCCGATTTGTCTTTATTTCTATTGGAAAGAAATTCGGTGTCATTGCAGAGAATGTTTACTGACGCGTTGGAGGTTGAAGAAAATTTTAGACTGTCGAGAAGGCTCCTAGACCATGTGGTAGTAACAAAAACGACGAAGATTTGAACCAGGTAGAGTTGCATGAGACGAAAAGGGAACTTCCTTGGCAACCCACCCCATTCTCCAGTAAACAGAAAGAAGATCAGTGTGATGATGAAAGGGTGGGATGTTGTGCTAGTTCATTCCCTGAATATTGCGACTAGCCTAGTACGAGTTGTGTCCATGGTGGCCTTAAGAAATATTTTGGTGACCTATATATGATGAATATGAAGACGACTATTGGGATGGCGTGCCTAACGAAACTATTTGGGAACCTGTAAGTCCAGGACTTAACAGGGAAAGAGATGAGGTTTCCAAAAACGAGACTTCTCCAGACGATGTGAACCTAATGGCTCTGTATCAAGGAAATTTTTTTTTCTTGCCCGAACCTGTTGAGGGAGATGACTGCACCCTTGCTAAAGCAAACCCAAAGAATGAAGTTCTGGATTTCAAGGATCGGATCCAGGATGACGATGCATTATTTTAGAACTTCCTGGAGCACTCTGCACATGGTTCCTTTGGAAACCAACCCGTTTAAGGGATTGAAGGGTTACTTCTCAATCGATCCCCCCAAGACAATCTGATGACAGATTCCTCTAGATTCTACAATGTTCGTTATGGTCACGTCCTCGCTTATACGGAAATATTTTTTGACCAGGAAGATCACCGAGAGGTATACATGCACAGTTCTATTGAGGAACGCAATGATGTTTTCTTCATGACATTTGTGTGGAATCAGACTGTGAATTCTGGAATTTCATGTAGAAAAGTTGATGCCGCGATTATAAAAGATCAAGAGGTCACCTCCCAAAGTTTTCTGAGACGTTTCCTCTGCATGATGTTGTAAGAGTGGAAATTGGAACATTTTTGTCACATCTGACTAATAGCTAAAGAATCTGATGACCATCCAGGTTTCTACGATCTAGTGGCGGATTAAATGGAGCAACTGGGAAATGGTAATGAATGGTTAGGTATTTATTGTAAAGATAAATTCCTTTATTATAACTATGTGCCACCAAGTCTTTTAGTAGTGTTATATGTCCAACATGAAAAGAAATAGGATTTATGGGACCATTTGCTTGGCTGGATTCACCGAAAGTTAGAAATTACTTGACCAAGTGATGAAATCCAGTAGATAGGGAAGGTAGGTAGAAATGAATAAGCTCAACATGACAAGAATTTCCCTTATAAGCAGTTTTTGTTTAGTGTCCCATTAGTTTTTCAGTTGGTTCTGTCATTTGGTTTAATTTTGGCCCTTTGGAGCATTTTTGAAAGTTTGCAGCAAAGCTTAAGGAGTCGCCTAATGGATGTTGGAACTTGGTATACGTTTTTCTTTGCTACCTCATGGGGAGGATAGCATCCCCAGATGGAGCCACTTGTTAGCATTATTTTTCACTCCTTGTGACACAATGAAGAAGGAAAAACAGAGTAATCACATCCTAAAATGCATGAAAAATGCCATTTATAAGTTGGTTGAAAAACCATTCTAAAGGCAACAACGCTTCGACAGTGGCAAATAGGAGGAAAACTTGATCGACGGGTAGAATGGTTTTCACAAATATCACATGCATGGTCCAAATGGCTTTTATGTTTTTGCAAAATGAGATAAAGCGAACACAGTTTTTGAGGGCCAGGATCAACAAAGGACAAATCAAAGAACATGGTTGATTCCGCCATATCAAAATGCCCATGGAAATTTCAGTTTCCAAATCCATGAAATAGGTTAAAGGGGCGTAAAGTTTGACGGTATGGATCAATCCAAAGAAAGATCTAGTGTTTTCTCTGCTAATGGGACAAGCACGAGGCAAATATCCTCTGTGAATCACGAAATATCATCTCCCTTTACACGTGGACGATAAAGATCGAGGGTGTTCAGATTGAACGACTGGGAATGTTCCCGCCCGGTAAAAGTTGCAGAAAGGTCAATTTGAGATGGAAAATACTTTTTCACGTATGATCTGCTCATTTCAAAGGGATCCTGTCGATGGGATATTCCTAGACAAGTTCGCAAGAAGGTGAAATGACATGTAATTGAACACCTCGACGCCATATAGCATGCCTGTAGGTAAGAATTGACTCCACAGCTGAAATCTCCCTCTTGAACCCAAATGTTTGCCACATTGAATGTGTGGAAATCAGGAAAGAATCCCGATGATTGAAATATGAAAGGAGGATATGGATCCTACGTGAAGTAGGAAGATGTGACAAAAGAAAATTATCCTGAGGCTGTCATCAGTAAGGGAGAAAAGGTAAGGAATCTCCAGTCCATGTGCCATGGGTCAGATGGGAAACAATGTGAGATAACTCCAGGGGTCTTTTCCATAGCCAGTAATTTAGCACCACAACAGAAAGGACGACGTGACTATATTTTCACCAGGAAAAAGGGATCCCAAACCCACCTGCCCACGCATGTTGTCATCATGATACTCGACGACGAAGTGTGTTGAGTTGCTAATAGGGTCATCACCATGTCCAGTTTTCCATCTCTATATAAATGCCATACTTCAGAGCCATTGAGAGAAAAAGACTGAGTGAATATGGAAGAGAAACTAAGGTGGTTGATTGTTATTTTGCTGCAGATTTTGAGAAATTCTAGAGAAGGTATGTGATGGCCATTTGGTTTGAAAATCTTGTCTATTAGGGTGTGCTACTGGTTGGCGAACATAGCTCCACATTCCTGCGTTGCCATGTTCTTTGTGTTGGAAAGGCTCCAGTCATCGGGGTAGGGAATTTCATTGTAGTAGAAGAGTTTTTCGATGTCAACAAGGTCAATACAAGGATGGTCATCATAGTAGTTGAAACTCCTGGGGCTGGTGAGCGCATTACTATCATAATAGAAGGCCACGCCTCGGGTGAATTCGTGCCTATAATTTTTTGTCCAATGGGCATCCCTCCAAAACCTCCGAACATGGTCACTGCCTCCAAAGCCCCAACACATGGTGATCATTGCTAGCGGCAACCCGTTGGAGAGAGTGCTCGTACGGGAGGAGCGAAAGTCCAAAGTCTTCATCACCACCTTTGTGAATTCCATGTAACTAATATAAAATAAATTATTAAAATAGATTAGTTAATTATATGAAAGGGTGTAACCCTTCATGCTCAAGCCTATAAAAGGCGAGCTTATTGTACATTTTACCCATTGTCTAATATATTATTTACTATTCATATTCATTATTACAATGATAGTCGGATTCGACTAACGGACAACCGGATTCAGTTGCTCCATTTGGTATCAGAGTGGATTTGCTCCTGCACTGTGAGCTTGGAATCGGCTCATTAATTCTTACTTGAGCTCGGACTCGGCTCATCAATTCTTAAATCCTTAATTTCTTCCACCTGCCTATCACTTCATCTAAAATATTGGAAAAAAAAAAGAAAAGAAAAAAAACCAAAAAACAAAAATCAATCCCTTTTCTGTCCGCTACTCATCCATAGTCCTTCATTTCTGCTCTCCACCTACTGCTTCCATTTCTGCCTACGCTCTCCATCACCTCCACACTCTTCATTACCTTCGCACCCTACCCTCCATCACCTCCGCTCTCCATCCTCGCCGCTCCCTGGTTCCCGCACTCCCAATCTTAAGACACTCTTCCGTCGCCATTTCTTCATTCACACCACTCTTCGCCCTACATCCCACACTATCCTCCTTCCTTCGTCCGCCTTCCCACCAGCCCAGCCTCAGCTCCATCCCATCTCCATGTTCATCCCCATGCCCGCTCGTAGCCTCAAGCCATTTTCCATCCCACACGCCACCCGCCTGCACTCACAACCTCAAGCCATTTCCCCATCCCGCGTACCACCTGCCTGCACACGCTTCTGATCCCCACCTTCCTCCACAGCCACCTCACCTGCACATCATCAACCGTGCCTCCCATCATCTTCATGCACAGCTTCATTCCCACACGTTCCTCCTCCACGTAACCTCCTGCACAGCTTCCTTCCAACAATCTCCTTCACACCCACATGTTGCAACTCGCTTGCTACTAGCCCATCTCGTTGTAGTTTGCTTGATCCTCCACGATTCCTCCTTCCATCATTCTCACTCTCACGGGTGCAATCCTTAAATTCCAACCCTAAAACCTAAAAAAAAAATATTTAAATTAAATATTTAAAAAAAACATATAACAAATATTATATATATAGTTAAAAATCAAATATTATATTTTTTTATTATAATATTTGTTTAAAAAAATAAAAATAAAAAACTATATATATAATATTATATAGTTTATAAAAAGAAATAATAATATAAATAATAATAATAATAATATTAATTAATATACTATTAGCCAAAATAGCGTGGAAATACACACCTCCGCATACAAGGTCCAAGACCATGGCGGAGCTAAAAGAGCAAATCAAAAAAATGGAGAAGGACATAAGGTCCCTTGCCGCTGACCTAACATGTGTGAAGGAAAAAAACAATCCATTACTCAAAAATGATCTTGTTTTGGTACTAGAAAGAAGGCTCGACGACAAACTTGACATCCTGAATGAAAAACAAAAAAACATGGATGACAAAATGAGTACCATAACGCAAAACATAAACATCTTAACACAGAACATGCGCACCATGACACAGAACCTGAATACAATGATAGGAATGTTACAAAAACTAAGGTTTGGTACAAACCATATCAGCAGCTCAAATATGTTGGACCAGTATGTCAACAAAAATGAGAGAAACCAAGTGGATCAAGACAATAAACAAGACAAAGAGACAAACTATCTTAGGAATGACCAAAATACCAATAATATAGTTGATAAAGATGAGCTTGACCAAGATCATGATGGGATTCAAGCCAGTATCATTGATAATAAAGACGATCCATACAATGAAAATAGATGTATCCTACAGTATGCCAAGGAATCCAAGTCAGAAAAATCAAATATCATAGATTCATCTTCTACCTTAACTATTCTACCACCCTCGAGAAACCTAAATGTAACACTACTTGGTGACTTTGAGTGTGAGAAGCCTCAAGAAACGCCATTTCTCGAGATAAATCATAAAGATAATAAAAGGAAAACATTACGTGATGACATCCTAAGTATCGTGGGACAAGCGATTTCTAAAACGAAGTTTGATATGGTCTGTCACAAAAATGTCCCTCATATTCATGTCCATGGAAAATGAGACAACAATAATAAACAGAATGGACTACAAATTCAAGTAACAAATAAAAGGAAATTGACAAACTATGGTGTAAAGAACAAGCACATACCTAATACAAATTCTCAAACAAAAGACATAAAGGAAGTAATGACGTTTTTTCAACACAAAACAAAAATGAAAATACGACAGCAATAATCAATGCTTTGAGGACAAAGCTTCCTTAAAAGAGAGTGGCAATGTAACGAATATAAAATAAATTATTAAAATAGATTAGTTAATTATATGAAATGGTGTAACCCTTCACGCTCAAGCCTATAAAAGGCGAGCTTATTGTACATTTTACCCATCGTCTAATATATTATTTACTATTCATATTCATTATTACAATGATAGTCAGATTCGACTAACGGATAACCAGATTCGGTTGCTCCATTCCATGTTCTAACTTTATCTGGGAGGGTGATGAGGTCGAGAGTGTGTCCTGCCATACGACCTGTAGAAGGATCATCCTCCTAGGAGGAGGGAAGCACAAGAATGACAGGCCTCCTCAAGGACCTGTCACTATTAGAAGCAATGTGTTCCTTCTTCAAGTCCCCTCGAATAACAGTGTTGCCAGGAGATAGGGGGATGAGGCGGAGAGATGAAAACAGAAAGAACAAATTTTTTTTTGTCAGATGTGAGCACATGCAGAAAGGTGCCTTTGAGCACAAAATGAACACAAATAGCCTAGAAAGAAAAGGACATGTAGCAGACCCAGTAGGAGGATGAATGGTTCAAGCCAAGTCCTTGACGCGCCACCAAGGGATGTCCCGAGCCATCGTTTTCGAGACAAACAAACTTGACGCCAGAGACATTGCACTACCGTTAAGACCAACATGCGTATTTGCTCCATAATATTTTGTTTAATATATGTAAACCATGGTGGAGGTGTTCTAGTTTGTTAGAGTTTTGATCATGATTGTAACCAACTTCTCACCCTATTTCAAGGTTAGTCTTGGGGGTCTGAAGCACTATAAAAATACTCCTCGCCAAGGGAGAAGGTTGTTGGTTTTGGTTGGAATTTGAGAGGTTTTGGTTCTGATGTAAATTGACCCATTGAATACAAGAAATAGAGTCGGATCCCAGCTTTTGGATGTAAGAATTCTTGTGTATTTCTTAGTTGCAGTTTGTGATTTTCTTTCCTTACGTGCATGTACTTCATGTTTCCTCTTTGCATTATGTTTTCTTCACATCCTTGACGTAGTGTATAACGGTTTATAATTCATGTTCCCATGCTCTGGCTGTTGTTTTGAATTCCCACCAGATATTTCTTCCAAAGTTGGTGTAGAATTCACCCTTGTGGTGCTCCACATCGATGGGCAGTCATCTTTCCTCATTTATCACCAAATCCTAACATATTGACCATGACCTAAGTGCTATCCCGCTCTTGCAGATATTATTTGTGTAGACTGCTCTGCGTTTCTTGGTATTTTGTGACTCCATTGCCCAATATATCCCACCTCGTTTCCACCTCCAACCTCCGAAATTCATCTCGTGACATAATAATCTGGCCTTGTCATGTATTTGTGAGAGATCCCTCTCTGGAAACGAAGAAGCCAACTCCCTTTCCTAAAGCGGTTCTATTGTTACCTCGTGTTCCTCCTTCCCACAACCTTTAGGTGCAATTCTAGGTGCTAGCAGGTTCAATGATACCTACATCCAACATTCGATTTAACTCTATCTTAAATTTTTCTTTACACCAAATATTTAGTCGGTATGGTCTCTGCTTTATAGGTTTTGCATCAGGATTTAATGGTATCTTCATTTTTCCAAGGTCTCCGACAATCCCTTTCATCTTTGAGAATTTTGTAGGGTACATATCTTGAAACTCATGCAATAGGTCTGTAATCTTCTCAACAGTCTCATCATCCCAACAATCTCCAATATTGGAAAATTTGGGATTCTTTGGGGAGCCAATGTTGAATTTATTGACTTTTAGTGGATTCAGAAACTGATTACTAGAAATACCAAATCGTTCCACTACATGCATACCTTTAGACTTTGGGATGTTTATGTCGAGTGGGTCATCATCATCAGGTTCTCTTGTCACAATATAGCACTCCATCCAATGTTGGATTTTCATGTTGCTTTGGTTGGTGTTTTTCACTGCCATAGGGATGTCTTCAAATATCTTTGTCTTGGTTACTTGCAATACAACATCAATCGAAGGAAGAACACCAAAAAATTCAAATGTGTGCATGAAAATAGTAGCTAATTCATCCCATTCAATAGTCCCTTGCCGTAGTTCAATTGATGTATACCATTTCCTTCGTATCATGTCTAATGTGTGTATGAACTAATGGACTCATTCCTATCGAGAGAATGCATCCCATGTCGTATGAAAATACTCGATATGCTCAATTGTATTGGTCAATCATGTATACTTTTGACCAGTATAGATGATCTCTTCTCCAAATCATATTTCTATCAACCTTCGACATTGTGGCCATTCCAAGATAGATTCTCTATGTGCGACCCACCATCTGGTAAGTGTAGCTTTCAGTGCAAATTCCAAGGCATACAAGTACTGAGGTTCTATGAAATTTTATTCAAATTATATTAGAAAATATGCAAGGTTATGTAAACCTTCATATGTGGGTAGATCACTTACCTCGATTCCTACACGTTGCACAGATCATGTAATTCTCATGCACTTTCTCATGGATACTTCATGCAGCCGACTCTACCAGTTTTCCAATGCTTCACCATAATCTGATGTACATGAACTAATACTATTCCAAATAAACTTTATATCATCCCTTGGATTTACATAATCGTCCCCCGCAGATGTGATTCTATAAATATGCTCCAGATAATCGCCTTGTCCTTCACTATTTACTGGCTCGACATATCTCCGACCTTCTAGTGGTTTAATTGGTGCAACCACCCTTAGCTATGAATATTCAAATGTTAATATTCTTTTCTTAAAATTGATGATGGTCTGACTATCAATTTCCCAGTCAATCTCCAAAAGTGCAGGATACATATTTGTGTCATCGACAATGTCGATTACTTCAAAATTAACATATGTTCTCAAGCCTTCTACCTCATTAGGAACCTAAGTCAGTCGACCGATAGGTAGGACTTTGACTGATTTTTTAATCTAAGATGGAAAGGAGACCATGCAAGTCACGGTTTCCCCATGCTCTCCCATGTTTGTTTTGTCAAAATGTTGACATCAGAGCTCAAGTCCAGAATAATATAGTCCATATCGTAGTCTCTTATACGAGTAGTCATTCTTAACTCACGACCAGTCTTTAATATTTTTCCCACATGTTAACCCTTTGGTCTGGTTGCACCTCTTCTTGGGGTTCTTCTGTTAGAGCTGTCAATTCTGCGACAACATATTTATCATGTATTATCTATACACAACTTTTAAAAATACTTTAAGCTTACTAATATTTCTCGTCGGCTGTTTTTGGAATAGCTGGTCAAACCTTTCAGGGATTCCTACTATTGTTCCTCCAAGTAGTGTAGCAGCAAAATTTGACGCTTGATTCCTGTCGACGAATTCTGGTTGCACGTCCAAGAATAATTCCTTTTCTTTTTGGACGTCAAATGGAACTTTATTTTGTGTTGTTGGTTGCACCTACGATTGTCCATATTGTTCTTCTTGGTTTGCTTCGGTCGCAACACGTACTCTTGTTACGATATAAATATGTGGTTCCCTTGGATCAGCATATATATTCTAGATATTCTGATTGGGGTTTGGGTTGGGATTTTGCAGAGGATTTAGATTCCCACATTTATCCTGCCACTTCACGATCAACTACAAACATTGTTCGATGATATGATCAAAATATTTTCAATACGAACATGTCTTCGTAGGACTCACACAGTCCCTAGAAAAAATTCCTAGTTGTATGTAATTATAACATATAATTTGGCCTCTTCCATGACCAAATCCTCCTCCTTGTCCTCGGCCTCTGATATTTCCACCCTCCCTGGCTTGAGGGTATTTTTACTGTAGGTACTTGTTCTGCAGATGCTGGGGCTGAGGTTACTAAGCTTGTGGGTATTGAGATTGAGCCCGCTCATCTTGCATATACTCTTCATTCTTCATTAAATTGGTATCCACTCTTTTCTCTTGCAACAACTGGTATGCTCTACAGTCGTTCTCATCATGGCCTACCGATTTGCAAAATATACAGTATTAACTAGTCGACATACTGACAATATTTTATAAGTACAAAAATTCTTCCAACCAATGACCTCTAGTATGGCATATTCTACACCAAGGCATTCCTTTTGTATTTATTGAGTTCATCACTCCCGATGCAACATAATTCATAAGTGTCAGGTAGTTATCCTTATGGGGTCCATTTGTTCTGCATGTGGTACACCACAATTCTTCTTGGAATTCCTTCCCCCTATTAATATCTTGAAGTTGGAGTGTAAGTTTGGCTAGTTGCAACTGAATTTGCATCATCCCTGCACTAGTCTCTCCTACAGGTGAGGATTCCAATGTCATGGCCAACTCTAGAGATTTAGTATGTGACACAATATTTTGTTGCATCAAGGGAATTCATATGCGTAGTAACAGTGTCGCAATGAACCATTATTTGTTTTGTACATCCCACATCTAGAAGCTTACTTTGACTATCAACGTCTTATCCAGCGCATGACCCCTAAGGGTTGTGATCATTTGAGCACTTTTTATAGCTTCATATTGGACTTGTTGCACAATCCACACAGATTTGCATGGAAACAAATGTTGTTCGTGGTATTCTAACCCATTTCCATTGAATATGGGAAACTTTGTGTCGTTCCCAATAATTATATTGGTTCTTGGTACTGCTAGATAAAAATTTTGGCTAACGGGACTCCACTATTCCCACTATTATTGTTACTTGTATTGACAATCCCACTAGGAGATGAGTTTATGGATCTTACCTCCAGAGGTGTACGTGGGGTCATGGGTGTGTCGTACTCCTATTCTGGATCTAAAGCTTCTTCTAAATCTTCTTCTTCTCTTTCAGATATTGACTGGTATTCCTCTTCCTCATCATAAGAACGTCCATCAAAATGCGACACCAACTCATAGTATTTTCCTATGGTTGTACTGCAACTTCCTCTTCTAGTTATAGTCTTTCTTCTTTTTCCCGACCGAAATCTTCTTCCACTCCTTAGACGTCCACCTTCTAGTTTAGTTCCACTATCACCAAGGAACATCTCAGCTTACTCTACTCTACTTTTCAAACACTTCTTTTGCGACATATCCTAGGTCTTGGCATATAGTCTGTTAATCATCAGACTCCATTCTCAACATCCCTTTTTCACATAGAAGCATATTTATCCAAGTTCTTAAATATGTCAGGTATCATCCTCTTGGTCCTTAGAATATTTTTCTTCCTACCTCACTAGATGATGTTATTGTGACGACAACAAATCCACTGACGAGTCCTTCTAAAATACTGTCTACCCAAAAATCGACAGCCTTAGATATAGGATTTCTAATACTCTTCATCATATGAATCAATTGAGGACTCCACTATGTCAGTTCTCCTCCTCGAAAATTTGTCGCTAGGTTGCTAGCTTCAACAACCACTCATACAAAAAATGGAAAATCACAAAAGATTATAACGTGAATATTGGTATAAATATACCTCTCCAACCACCTTATTGGTTTCAACTGTGATCCTTCATTTTCTTCGCGTGCAAACTCTAATGCTTTAAAATCCACCCACTCTTGAATTTTTGACTTCTTTAGATGCCAAAACATATCCCTCACTGAAATGATTCACGGTCTTGGTAATTGAACCATTTGTTGGAGTTTCTCCCTTTGACCCAGGTTTAGATCCTTGTTTATCTGTCAACAAAGCCCAAGATACCGGCCCGATAGAGCGGGGCTCTGTCTCCAACACCTACGACACAAATGCAATCTCACCCGAGATATCTATATGGGTAACTACCAAAACCGAGTTTTTGTAGTTGGGTTTCTCCTCTCAAAAAACCTTAACAACTCGTTCAACCAAAGCTAGGGGTTGTATTTCCTATTCTTAGTGCATTCATTCAATACATTAATCTACTTATCTATCGACATAGATTACAACAGTTAATATAAAGCATTGGCACAGATTATGTTTACCAACAATGTGACACATGCATACAAGAACTTATTCATAAAAAAATGTTATTCAAACTATTAAGATCTACTTATTCACATCATACATTTATTTGACATAAACATATTCATCAACTACACATAAAGACAACATTTAACGTGGAAACCCATTTGGGAAAAATCACAAAGTTGCTCTTCATCTGGCATGAGAAATATATTGAACCTTTCATCTGCGCACTCAGCTTGCAGAATATGTTCTAGATCTTCTCTACAATCTATGCAGACTTCTCTCCTCTCATTATCTCTAGTCTTAGGTCTCTGAATTTTTCCTGTCCTTCACCCTACTATTGATCCACACACAGCCTCGATCAACTTTCTTGTCTACACTCCACAAATCTACATATACTAAGACATGAGTCAACATAGACCAACCCGCACACAAATTGGGTTATTCCTTTTATAGGCTCTTACATGTCGTAATCAAGTGACTCTATTCTATTAGTCAACATGCTATCATCCATATCCTTGTACATTCAGTTATACTGATAGTAGACACTATCGAACAAAAAATACAAAAATTCTTTATTCCCAAAGCATGCGTTATTCTAACTGACTTATTATCCACGATCAATTGAGTTGTCCTTTTCAACCATTGTACTTCTTCTATCGCGGTTCCTTCCATCATGGCTTCTCTCTTCGTAGCTTCTCTTCCATCACGAACTCTTCACCTACAACTACTACTGTCGCAACTCTTCCTCCATAGAAACTTCCTCTGTCGTGCGACTGGAATCTTCATATTCTCGAGCAGAATTCTGGTTGAATTATGCCTATCTTTTCCTAGGGCCAACAGGGATGGATTCACTTACAGTTGGATGGAAAAACCATGCTCCTTTAATATGTTGTAATCCGAAGTTCAAAACTATTGGTGGATAGTTTTCTTGTGTGTTAGTAGGAAGTCTTTTAGCAAGGTGGTAGGATATCAATGTTGTAATAGTTTATTGATGATAGCGTATGGGAATTTAGACCAAAGTAGTTGTGGTACCTTTGATTGAATGGAAAAGAGAGTTGAAGGGAGTTGATTTAGACATCACTATTTTTAATTAGAAGTTTATAATCTAAAAATAAAGGATAAATAAAAGGTGTTTTTTAATCATTTACAAAATATATCATTAAAGATTATGTGAAAAACATAGCTAAAGAATGAGAAAATTGGAAATCGTTTAGGAGATATCATAATATTTCATGGAGAAATCAAATATATGTATGCATGTGCCATCTTGGTACTCTCAAAATAACATAGTGAGTATGCTTCAACTTGAGCGAGAATTGAGAGTTTTAATTATCTACCATATGTTTTCATCACAAATTTATATTCAATTTATTTTTATCTATATTTTAGTTTTATAAGAACATCAAATAGAAAGTTAGCATTATTTTTTTTGTTGCTTCTTTTCTTCAAAAAAATGTGTAGAGGTGAGATTTAACATGGATAAAATGGGTTATGGTTGGAAATTTATGTTCATATTTTTCAAGAGCCTAATTAGGTTGGTGTTTTCATTGAACTCCATGTATACATGTAGAAAGGTGAGAACAATGAAATGATAACTACCCTCTTTAATACTATCCATTAGATGGGAATATATTAGATTATTCAACTTGAAGTTTTCCCACCCCACAATAAATTTAGAGTCTCTTGTTACTTATGTGATGTTTAACCCTATTTCCATCTCAATTTCTAGCAAACCAAAGTGTACATAATAGACCGCTATTGTTATATCACTCTCCCATTTATTGTAAAACAAATAACGTACTCCCCCCTTATAAATAGTAATCCTCACGCTCCAGTTTTTGCAAAAATAACCCAAAGCATTTCTTAGGTTTCCAAATTCCTCCATAGTCATATCTGATTTGATTGATTTGTATTAGAATAATGTATTCTTTTAAAAAATATTTTCCTTTGTATCCAACCATACTACACATATCATAATGCAAGGATGAATACTATGATCTCTTATTGAATCATCCTTATACAACATGTTCCTTCCCATTTTCTTTTACCATAATATGTTTTCAATGCCTCTTTCCATGCCTATTTTGAAAGTAGCCAATGCATAGATAGGTAATCTATAGATTCATCCTTCCTTTTGCATATGATACACCATCTTGGTCTATAGATCCATTCTCCCTCTTATAGGATGCCCCATTTTGGTCCTTGCCATGCACTCTTCTTACAATTGTCATAAGTTATAACCTTATTGGATAAGGCCAACCATAAGAAATCCTTTGTTTTAAGTGGACATTTAAGTTTTCATATAGGTTTTTGACATTACAATGTATCTCTTTATTTTGTCTTTTATGAATTCTTTGTAGCCTAATTTCATTGTATAACTCATTTAATTGTTTTTTAGACCATTAAATTTTATCTTCATTGTGTTTAATCTAATAACATTGTTCTCAAGTTTCCTCATTCTTCCATTCTTTTGTTAGCTCTCCTTGGACACCTAGCGACAAATTTGACTTCCACATTTGATTCCATGTTGTAGTTGTTTTTGCATTAGCAACCACTGCTAGATAGTATATATGCTTGCTTGTTTTCATTTCTTCCATTCCTTTGTTGGCTCTCCTTGGAAACCTAGTTGCACATTTGACTTCCACTTTTGATTTCATATTGTAGTTTTTTTTTGCATTAGAAACAACTGCTGGATAGTATATATGTTGGCTTGTTGTCATTAATTTTATTAATTCAAAGAGTGTAAAATCCCCCACACACCCCATCCAATGATCATCTTTTACTCTCATCCTTGGGCGCCTATTGACTTTCCAAACCAACCATTTTCCTAATAAAGGAAAGGCATTGACTAATCCCTTCTAAATATTTAAAATCCTATACATGGGTTTTCCATTGTTTGAGAGAAAAATATTTTTTAATCACTACTTACAAAAATACATGTATATTTTATATTCTCCATTTTCATTCTTTAGGCTTTGGATGGAATGAAGCCCAAAATTCCATCTTTACAGCTTAGATTGAAGTTCGCAGAAAATTTTCAATGAAGAGTCAAGTTGTAACAACAATATGCATATGTTAAATTTTACTTACTAAAGTCATGGAAAATTTCTTTAAAACTTTGCTATAATACATTTAATATTTGTTATATCAACCATGTAGAGTTGCAAGTGCTTTAAATTATTTGATTACAGTAGGAAAAAATAAAGTTATTGTTCAATGATTGGATGTAGTTCATGAGGGTCTCTAAGATGTTATAGATCAACTCCACAAGGTGGATGCTCTCACCCAAAATGGTTTGTATACCTACAATATTTGTTGGGTCGGTTCCCACTAGATTAGAGCTCATTGATTTAACCAATTTTTGGTGATTTCCCATTTCTTATATAACCCACAACTCTCTGTTATATATGTTTCTCTCCCATGGTTCTTTTAGACCATTGGCCCATCCTTCGCTATAGTATCAATTTTAGGTCACACAACAATCCCTTTTCTTTGAAATGGTGTGGACCTCCTTTCCAAGACTTATCAATACTAATTTTCAAGAGTGATGGGATCATTCCGCGTGGTTTTACAACTTTGCAATGCATCGATTTCAATAATATTTAATGTATCTCTACATTTACATTAAGATTTGTAATAATATAATATTGCGCTATATATTTTATAGGAGGGACTTATATATGGAGATATCACAATTACACACTTACCAATTAACAAATAATAATTGAGCCTCTAAGTCAAAATTAGATATAACTTATTCATAATGAGGAGAGTTTGGAGGAGAAAGAGGATATTTTTCTAGAAAAAAAATTTCCACATATGGTGGCTAAGCAAAGGGGATTGAAATACAAACTTATTTTTCCAAACAACCATGACAAAATTAGAATTGCCACATGCTTGTTAGAATTGATGTGCCATTTAGATATTCAAGCAATGAGTCAAATATTATTGATGCAGTAAAAGAGGAATGAAGATACACACTGAACAAATCAAACCACACATGAAACAAATGAGTATAGCTCAGATAATTATAGTATCATTCTCATTAATTAATCCGGTGTTACAATAGTTTACATAGGAAAATAATTCGGATCATTAGAGATGAATTCAAATCTCCCCATTGGATATGACTGTATCTGACTGACTAGCTAACTAAATATGTCTCAGTCACTATTGGAGTCCAGGTGGTTAACTACAGATGTCTAATAAAGTCACAAAATCGGTAATAATCAGTTAACTCAGTCTAACTGAAGTGGCAGGTGATAAAATGCGCCTTATCCACATGCATCCATGCATAACTGGCGCTAACTTAACTGATTGTGATCTAACTGAATGTAACTAGAAAATAACTAAGCTTAACTATTTCCAACTCCACCTAATAGAAGGAGGTTGGTGTCGAGACTCCCAGTGGCTCCTAAAATGTAGGGATTGGTCTAGGGGGCGCCTAAAATGATGCATGCAAGTACATGCAGTGGAAGTTATCCTTTATCGGTGTTCCACACACTCTAGTAACTGGTACATGTGGCCCCATTAGACCAAGAGGACCCAATGGTACTAGTGGACCCAAATAATTAAATTAAAATCCCAAGTTAAGCTAAAATAATCTAATAGACAGTTTGGTTAAGGGAGGATTATAAATCCTAACACCCCCCCTGAATCCCAACTT
This sequence comes from Pseudotsuga menziesii, assembly GCA_001517045.1. NCBI lineage: Eukaryota > Viridiplantae > Streptophyta > Pinopsida > Pinales > Pinaceae > Pseudotsuga > Pseudotsuga menziesii. Next base: position 271,738 of record LPNX010750366.1, on the reverse strand, counting down.
GGACAACTGTGGGCCCTGGAAACAAGGATATAAGTCACCCATATACAATCTAAAAGATAAAAAAAAATGTGACTTAATAAACCAAGGAAATAGGGGAAAACCTCATGGGATCCCCCCTGCAAAATAAGTAGGAAACATGAAAATACAAGCTATATTTAGAAGAAATAAGCTTCCTCATTGGAAAAAAACTTATCAAAACACTGCTGCAAATTTGTAGCTCTATGCAGCAATATGGTCCTTTTCTGCAAAAACATCCTAAAGTTGTGCATGTGAACTTCTGAATACAAATTGAATGATCATTTTTGGAGTAATATTCCTCTTTGGAAGAAGAAGAATATGCTCAACTAAATCAGAAATATAGATAGCTGCTGGATGAAAACTGGACCCATGCAGAGCAATTGAAATTAACTGATAAGAGAGAAAAGGTGATTGAGAATTCAAACCATGTGAGGAACACCCAAGCAACTGATATATTGCATCCTTGAACATCAAACCATGTGAGGTAAAATCAGCCCCAAGTGTTAGGAGCAAGTGTCCAGGCAAATGCATAATTTCTCCATCTTTACTAGTTCTATGAAGAGATGAGCATGTGATCAAAATAGATAGGTAGAGAAGACTTGAGACTATGGAGAGAGAATGCTTGAGCTCCATAATATGATATATCTTCAGAAATAATCAATGATTCACAAAATAAAATATCAGCAAACTCATAAGAGAAAGCTAACATCAAATCCCCAACAACAAGTTTGAAGGAGACTTGCGGTACTTGATTTGTCACACTAGCTAAAAGTATGATTGAAGGCTCTTGGAAGTTACGTTAGCAGGGGTTTTGGGACAAGTCAGCTGCGTAGCATCATGGATGCTGTGAAAGAGAAAAATACACCGCACAAGGGGAGAATGGAACACAAGGCGAAGAATATAATATTTTGTATATTTTGTGTCACCTTTTTGTACTTTTGACCATATTTTGTGGATATTGGTCATGACTTTGTAGAATCAGTTAAGAGTTGGTTAGGAAGCCGTCCAAGTGGACCTTGAATGTAAAGGCACAAGCCTATAAATAGAAGTAGAATTGCAAGTGTCGAAGAGACTTGGTGGGGCAATTAGAGAGCACTTGGTGATTTGTGAACTGTTTTGAAGAAATTGTTGTTTTGTGCGAACGTAATATGGATAAGAGGGTTGATCTGAATGATTGTGTTTTTCTATGTTTTACTGTTTTACTGTTTTCTGCGACACAATGATGAATGTCAAGTGAATCTACGATATGGATATATGGTGCAATGTTTCCTTGTATTAAATAATGCCATCTTGTTAGATTTGTTTTGCACCACAGTATGTTAAATCTTGTTATGATTGAATGATGCGATCTATTTAAGAATAATGATGAATGATTATGTGAATGCTAATGAGTAATTAGATATGTTCATGCTACGCATAGCTGAGTAAATAGGTAGATGCACATCCTCCTCTCCTATTATGCGAAAACTCAGTTCCGATAGCTCTCCCTCGAATGCCTCGGGTGAGACCTCATCCACTCTGCGGGTGTTGTTGGATAGGGTAAAACCTTCCTGGGCCGGTGCTCAGGGATATCATGGTGGTTTGAGGGTCAACAGAGTGGAACCCCTATCGATTGGGTTTTGTTGGTTGGGTTTGTGTCAACAAATGGTTCCGTTGTCAGGACCTAGTTGCGACTAAGAGGAGGATATGTGGCATCCCACAAGACGAGAAATTCAAGATTGGTTCGATCAGAAGCTATAAGAATTTGCTGAAGCATAAAATCAGAACCCTGGACTAACGATAGATAATTGGCTGGCAAGGTACATACACGACAACCCACATTAGTAATTTTTCTCTGAATTTCCCATCATATTGTACGAGTGGTTGGCGTGATTTACCTATCGCAAGACAAATTTCCAAGGTGGTGAGCCAACATCCTGGACCCCTGAATTGATCCAAGAGTCGCAGGAGAACAACAACAGGGAATTGCGAGATGTTGAAGTCTGGTTGGACAGTATCTTGGAAGGTTATATCATCGAGTTCATGGTTGATACTACCAAGTCCTACAACGAAGAAGAAAGTGAATTTTTCAACAAACCCAGAGGTAGGTTCTTGTTGTCTCTACAATTGTCAATTAATATGCTTGTCTGTGAAAAGGGCATACTGAAGATGCACCTCGAGTAGTAGAACTCTGGTGTGCGGAGGCTGTGGATACCACGATGAAAGGGGGAAGATGAATAGAAGGATAAGGGGTATATGGTTGTAAGTTTTGATGAGACTATGAGGGAAGTCGAGGAAGAAAGTGGTCTTACGAGGGGAGGCATAAGGTTTCGACAAGAGAAGAGGCAGAGGACAGGGGAAGGTCCTGCTGTGATCAAAACACAAGACCGCGAAGGAAGACTACATGAGATGAAGAGACCCTACAGTAACGAAGAGGACGACCATGCTACACCCAGGATAGCAGTAATATCGACCCCTAGCAAAAACATTCCCACAACTCCATGCACTACTCCACATTCAGGAAGAAACACAAGTTCCACGTCAACTTTCCTGACATGCCAACAACATTCCAGTAGTAGATAAACGTCAGTAGGGAGAAGGCCCACGATGGTGGGAGACGATATGAAGTCACCTTTATTCCATGGGAATGGGACCTACGATCTTGAGCAGTATTGGTTTCTATGTGAGGTAGTATGGACTGTCAGGAAAACCACAGATGATGATGTCAAGAAGGGCCAATTGGTGACCACTCTTTGAGGTCATGCGTTGGATTGGTACATGAAGTTTACACAACTTCCTATGGGGACCCCTGCAAAGACATTGGCAAAAATCAGGAAATGACTCATTGAAGAATTCAGGAAACCAAAGTCTGAAGCACATTAAATTACAGAGTTGAAGGAGATTAAGTAATTTCCTAATGACTCACTATTTGGGACTTTGACCAAAGATTTGAGACGCTCATGGAAAGAGTCAGTTTCGAAATGAGTGATTTTTAACATAAAGAATGGTTCATCGCAGCGCTGGTATCTCATATCAGACAACCACTGATGCAGCAAAAGATCGCACATAGAGCGAGGCTCTGGAGATCGCAATGAAGTTGGAAGCTTCACCCATTGGAGAAAGTGAAACTGGGATGAACCAAATTTAGGCATAGTTGGAAAACTTGACGCTTCAATTGCAAGATATCAAGAAGGGTAAAGACCATCGTGAAGACCTTTGGTGTACACGGTTTCACACAGAAGGACACACCAAAGATACTTGCCCAGATTTCCAAAATTACCTATTTTCAGGAGAACCCAACCCACTAAGTTGTGGCAGCGTACCATGGTGCCGCATATGTCAAGTATATGGGCATCGACATGAAGAATGCAGATACTTGTAGAAGATGGTGATGAAGCTGGTGAACCTATACTGCTCATTTTGTCAATCTGTTGAACACAGAGATAAGGATTGCTGTGCATATGACCTACTCCAGGAGAGGACATCTGACTCATACTATGTAAAGGGTGAATATCATCGAGCAGTTTCACAACTGCAACTGCAGCCACAGGTGGTACACCAACCAAACTCATCACAGTGCATACTCCCACTGCAGATGCAGTTTATACCACAACATCCACAACCACAGTTTGCATCATAGCCATAGTATAATCAAATGTCGATGGCTTCACAGTAGCCACACTACGTTCAGTCAGCACACTATGTCTAGTAGCAGCCGAATCCCCCGCAGCAACAAGTAAGTCAACCGAAATAACAACAATAAGGAGGATTCCACGGAGGATTTTGAGGACGAGGAGAGGCTTTGGTTGAGGAGGCAGACGAGGTCACAGACCTATCCAATGTTACAATTGTGGCGTATTTGGTCACTATCAGAGAGATTTTCCACAGTTATAATGCTCGTGTACATATTGTACCAGATTGATCACACTATTGAGAAATTTTCACAACTAATGACGAGATGGCAAGCAGGAAACGTCCCGTAGTTGTAGCTTCATAACCAGTTACAGAATCAAAATCAACTATAGAACCAGCATCAATTGCAGAACCAGTTTCCAAACCAGAATCAAGTGTAGAATCAGGTTTAGAACCAAATTACAATTCATAACCAAATTGTGACTCAGAACATAAATCAACCTATGAATCCACTGTTGAACCAGAATCAAGGGCCGACAGTCGCAATGATCTCGGTGGAACCCAGAATGAAGGATTTCAATGTCATTGTCATCACTCGTGGGGGTGCAACGACTAGATAAGATAGACCTCATTCACAAATTTGGTTGGCTGGAAAGAAGAAGGTGCAGTTCGATATCGATGATGAGAAGGACACATTCTTTGAAGCACGTGATCTGATCGAAAGGAACCTTGGTAAGTCACCTATTTATGAAATTCCCACTACTTTTGAATTCTTCGTTGGAGGCAGGACCATCCCAGCAGCATGGTATCTTGCAGAAATTATTTGGGATTTGTTTGTCGCTGGCAAAAGATCCCTATGCTCTTGTCAAAATTCAGAACTTATTGCATTGACTGACGAAGGGATGAAAGGATTCCTCAGTGAATTCATTGCATAAGAAAAAGACGGGCAAAGAGATGTGCATGAACATCCAAATTGGGGACTATGAAGTAGATTTAGTCATTCTAGATTTAGTCTCAGATGTGAATATACTAAAAAAACAAACATGGTAGAAGATGGGGAGGCTGACATTGGGCTGGTCTCCAGTGTAGTTGCCATTGGCTAATCATGCCAAGGTTCAACCAATTGAGTGTGTGTCGCACTTGGTAGTGGATGTTGAGGGCATGAACACCTATGATGATTTTGATGTAATTGAAGTTACAGAGGGTGGAGGCTCCTATTCTACATTGTTGGGGATTGGATGGGCCACTGATATTATGGAAGTAATCAACTTTAAGAAGCAGATGACGATGTTTGAGAATCAATAAATTAGAGCCATTGCTCCAATGGATCCAAGCGAAGGGCGGAGGTATATTGAGCCAGTAAAAGATGAAGTTTTCAGGGGATGGGATCATGCTTACAATATCTCAGAATATTACATCCATTCGACTGTTGATGGAGAACTTAGTTGGTGAAATGCTAGCTCTGCGTCTTCCAATTCTAATGACACATTAGAGAACTGAAAGAATCACATGCATGAAGTATTGGTCAGGAAGTGTGGCTTGATCACATAGTCGTTGTGTCATGTTGCTACTAAGACTATTGTATTACCCACTTATGAGGGACTTCCGGAGTTGTCTACGTTCCTAATGGATTTTGAATAAAATATGTATGAACCTCAGTGCTTGTTGGAATTGGAAGAAGCACTGAAGGCTACCCCAGCACGGTAGTATACGTAGAAGTATACCATGATGGATGATACAACGGGAGGAATAGTCCTGGTGATCATCTGTTTGAATGTCATACCTTATGGGAATTGTGACCTAGGGATGAGTGGGTCCATGCCTTTGTCCACACATTGGATGAAATGCCATGACTGTGGTATGTATCAGTCGAACTATGCAGGGAAATAACCACTTGGGAGGATTTGATAGTTTTTTTTACTCATACCTTTAGCTTTACGGATGCTAATCCAGATGTCAATAATGCACTACAACTCATCCATGATGTGGTGTCGAAATTGGTTCCAGTTGCGTATCTAGTAGATCCACATGCGCATTGCCACATGTTGTCGTTGATGGAATGTTATAATGTATTCGAATAACCTGAGGACGATGATGAGCTACGAAACATCAATATCCTAGAAACGGAGGTGAGTCGAGATGTCACAACACTAGATGTACTAACGAACCCGATGAATAAGCCATTGAAGATAAGAAAATTCAACATTGGGACGAAGAACCCAAAAGTTGCAAGTGTTGAGGACTATTGGGATGAAGAGACAATAGCAAAGATCACGGGTCTACTACTTGAATTTCAAGATCTGTTTCCGACCAAGTTCTCTGAAATGAAAGGGATACTGGGTGATTTAAGGGAGATGCAGATCCCATTAAAGCCAGACATGAAACAAGTAAGGCAGAGGCCATATCGCTTGAATCAACAATACAAGGAGAGGGTCAAAGCTGAGTTGGATAGGATGTTGGATGCTGGAATAATTGAGACAGAAGAAGAATCAGAATGGATCAGTCCTATGGAGGTCCAAGACAAGAAAATAGGTGAAGTTTAGATCTGCGTCGATCGAAGAAAATTGAATGATGCAAGTATGCACAATCCATTTCTGACACCATTCATAGATGAAGTGCTAGAAGGAGTAGGCGGTTAGGAGATGTATTCTTTCAAAGATGGATTCTCTGGCTATCACCAGATCAAGATCACAAAGGAAGAGCGACATAAAACCACATTTGTTACTAAATGGGGTTGTTTTCAGTACATTGTGATGTTGTTTGGGTTGAAGAATGCACGTGCGATATTTTCTCGGGTTGTTTTTGCTGCATTCAAGGATTTTATTTAGAAGTTCCTACAAGTCTACATGGATGACAGGACAATTTATGGATTGATCAAATACCATTTGGAAAACTTGTGATTGATGCTGGAAAGATTTTGACAGCATCAGATCGTGTTGAACTTAAATAAGTGTATTTTCTGCGCACCCTTTGGGATGTTGTTGGGTCACATTGTTTGCAAGAAAGGACTATTGGTTGACCCTGCAAAGATTGCGCTCATTTTGAGCTTACCGCAACATACAAATGTGAAGATGCTTATAGCGACGTTCGGGCACATAGGATATTATCGCAAATTCATAAGAGGTTATGCTTCAATCACAGCGCCTATGGAGAAACTATTAAAGAAAGACGCAACATTTGTATGGAGTCAAGAATGTCAAGGGGGTTTTGACATGTTGAAGGCCAAATTGGATTCCGCACCGATCCTCGTTTTTCCTGATTGGAAAAAGGAGTTCCATGTTCATGTGGATGCATCATCTGTTGCACTAGGAGTGGTGCTCATGCAACCATGAGAAGGAGACCTTGATCACCTGATTTCTTTCGCTAGTCAGAATTTGTCATTTGGAGAGAAGAACTATACGACCACAGAGAGAGAAGGTATGCAATGGTATATGTGATACAAAAGTTTAGGCATTACCTATTGGGGGGTAATTTCAAGATGTTTACATACCATTTTGCTTTGAAGTACCTAGTCAATAATCCTGTGTTGGGGGGGGGGGATATGCTGCTGGCTACTTCTCTTCCAAGAATTTTTTTTGAGATAATTGTGAAGAAGGGTCGCTTAAATGAGGACCCTGGTCATTTATCCCGAATTGGGACAGGTGAGGATCCCACAAATATTGAAGACAGACCACCAAATGCGCAGTTGTTCAGAGTCGACATGGAAGATGACTATTATGCTGAAATAATTTAGTTGTTGGTGACATGAGTCACACCAGAGGAATTTTCAACAAGTCTGAAGAAGTAGTTGGTGGTAAGGGCTTCAGATTTCCAATTGATTGTTGGACAACTATATAAGCTAGGACCAAATGAGATTTTGAGCCGATGTATCCTACCGCATGAACAAGGATAGATTCTGGCAGAAGCACATGCGGGAATTGTTGGTGTACATTATGGAGGTCGAGCTACTTCCTGGAAAGTACTTCATGCAAGACTCTAGTGGCCCACCTTGCATAATGATGCGACAAATTATGCGCAAAGTTTCGATGTCTGTCAATGCACTGGAAATCCATCAAGAAGGGATGAGATGCCATTGGTACCTCAGGTGACATTGCAGCCATTTGATAAATGGGTAGTGGATTTTGTGGGACCAATCAACCCGTTGAGGAAGAGAACTGGTGCGTGGTAGATCATTACATCAACAGACTATTTGACGAGGTGGGCAGAGACCACACCAGTTGTGGATTGCACCGCTACCATAGTAGCCAAGTTCATGTTTGATAAAATTGTAACGTGTTTGGATGCCCCCTGATCTTGATGAGAAACCAGGGTAGTCACTTCATCAACCACATAGTAAGCACACTAACAGAGGAGTTGCAGATACAACACAAGAAAAGAACCCCATATCATCCATAGGCGAATGAAATAGTAGAAGCATTCAACAAAATATTGTAGCATGCACTTACAAAGGCATGTAATGCTAACCATGATGACTGGGAATTGAAGATTCCAACAGTCTTATGGGCATATCGCACCACTTGCAAACAATTTACATGGAAAACACCATTCAAATTAGTATATGGGCAAGAAGCCATCATGCTGATGGAGTACATTGTTCCGAGTCTGCACATTGCAGCATTGACGGGAATGGGTGATGAAGCAACGCTCGAGGAGCACATGGAGCAGTTGATACAGCTTGAAGAGGATCGCTTCATTACAGGTTTCCATCAATGCATTGAGAAGGATCGACAGAAAGCTTGGAATGATCGCCACATAAAGCACAAATAGTTTTAGCAAGGAGATTTGGTGTTGCTATACAACAACAAGTTCATGAAGCATTGAGGTAAGTTACAGATGCATTGGTTAGGTCCATATCTTGTTAATTCCATTACTTCTGGAGGTGAAGTTCAACTACAACAATTAGATGGATCCATGCTTCCAAAACTAGTGAACGGTAGCAGGATGAAGCCCTATAGGATGAGCCCAGAACCGCGCAAGCTTGAGGCACTGCGCACTAAAAAAAAAGGTAGGATGATGGGTGGAAGGATGGAGCACCAGAAGGAAGTGGTTACACAAACGTAGAAGTTAGTAGCGCAGTTAGAAGGTCACGTTGTGATAGCCATGGGGCTGCGACATAGTCAAATCCGCAATAAATGAAGACAGTTAAAGTATTTAACCAGTGGCGCTCCTTGAAGCGATGCACATTTATGTCTGATCCGACCATTGGATTGACAGGATCACCGATGGATTTATATCGTTAATGATTGATTTGGTCATGATGACCGTGTTTGACTTGGTAATGATGAGGAGGGATCGACTTGATGCTATAAGAAGGCGCTCAACGTGGGTTGGAAGCACCATTGTCTTAAGTTGAATTTGTAGAGTTGCAGAGTTGAGCCAAGCACAAAGCGACTCGACCAAGTGAATCTGAGTGAATTGAGTGAGATGCCAAGAGTAGAGAGGGTGTGTGACTTTTAGATCCTCGGAGGATATTGGTGTGGAATGCAAAGCACCCTAGACACGGTCGAGATATTAAGAGAACGAGATTCACCAATCAGACTAGTCACCATTGTGGAAGAAGTCTCCATCATGCCAATCGGATCATCGTTGATACCAAGGAGGAAGAGAAAAGGGAAAAATCCTTGCTCTTCGGCACCGCAGAAGAGGCAAACCAGAATGTCCATAAATGCGCAAGGAGAGGGAACCACACAGACAAGGCCATCAAGCTCTAGTGGTGTAGAATCAGCGGCTCAAACAGGGGCTTCCATCAAGGACATCCTTAGGTACATGCCTCCCACTCAACCCGATGCACATCCTTGACGGCTCACCTAGAACCAAAGTATCAACCAAAGATGATGTTGTTTCCAAAGGGGATAGTATGCAACAAAGATATCATGTCTGCACTAGTATGAATGAAGTATGATGACCATGAATTGCTCATGTTTGTGGACATAGCAAATGAGTCCTATGTGCCATTTCCCACAGTCAAAGGCGGTCTAATAGCGCGTATCCCACAGGATTGGGCGAAGAGGCTGGATAAAGCTAGATTGCTGGGTTTAATCAACATGCTGCACTTTGGGTGACTGAATGAGGCAAATTCCTACGTTAAACAACTTTTGGCATGTTTCCATGGCGAAACGTTGTGGCTGGATACCCCAATCACAATCACGGTTGATATCATCTCATAATCACGGGCTGCCAAAGGATGGGCCAGACCCCTCGCAATAATTCAGAGGTCAGGATAATGATAAGTGGTTAGCAGCAAGGTTGAAGAAGAAATATGACTTGCAGCGTGGTGGGTAGGCTTACTGCATTGATAGGATTAACGATAGGGTAGTGTGTATTGGTGCACTGATTCTAGAAAGCAATATTGTCAAGAAGATTAACCCCATTTAGTGCAATTTGGGGATGATTGCGTGTGCAGAACAATGCACAGAAGGCGTACAAATGAATTGGTTACTCTTCCTGATGAACCAGTTGGTGGAGGACACGGTGGAGGTATAGGTAGGAGAATGGGCCTTTACATATAGTTGGTTATTGATTTTAATCACACTCCTGGCTTGGATGGAGCCAATCGATTACCAATGTATGGATGTTGAAGCAGTTAATATGTGCAAGGGTGTACATTATCAAAATATGTGGTGGGTCGATAGATCTACAGGGCAAGAGGATTGCACGATACAATTTTGGGTCTACTGGGAAGCATTACAAGAAGCAACTAGTGAAATTCCCCTGCTATCAGAAGAAGCCGCAACAAAGTATCAAAGGATCGCTCGGTTTGCAATAGGCCTGCACACCATGCACGTACAAGAAGGGCGCGATCCAGACAAGCAATGGTTTTCGATGCCTTACAAGTTGTCCAATGAAGAGTTAAACACAATGGTTGATGACCATCATGCAGCATGGGGGGAACCAGTTAGCACCAAAAAAGTATTGGTGGGGCCACTAGCAGACGCACCTAAAGATTCCATACAGAAAGATCACTGGCAGATCCACCGTGAATCTGATGGAGAATCGTTGACAGAGACACCCACTGATATGAAAGTTCAGCGCATACTCAACGAAATCATAACAAAGAGGCACATGGACCAGGGTGTGAGTAGTAGCACTGTGTCAACAATGGAAGCACAAATGAATCATCTTGTCAAGGCTGCTAATAATGCAACTGATGCGGCCGAAAAGGAAATTAATAAATTAACAAAGGATGGATTCGCCGAGGTAAGCACAAAATTGGATTCTTTATATAGTATTGTTTTGAAAAGAGCACTAGCGGAAGGAGTGGTACAGGATTTTGCGTCAATCAGCACTACGTCGCAGGTCATGAATTATCAAATTCCCCCGATTGCGATTGACGCTGACCGAGAGGATTTGAATACCTCCTTGCACTAGTTGCATGACATATCCTTGGATATAAACATGTTGTCCAAGCAGACGTTGATCCACATGCAGCGAGTTTCCAACCAAGAGTTGGCAGATAGGAAAAAAGATATCAGCGATCAATTTCTACAATCACAGGAGAGAGAGGAGGCGACGCAGAACGAATTTGATGAATTGCGGCGCGCTAAGGATAAGTTGATGGAAGAGAAAGCATAGGAGATAGAAGTACTGGAGAGATCGCAAGAAGAGTGGAGGACGAAGACTGTTGAGGAGATCAAATAGTTGAAGAAAGAAATAGATTGACTCGTGGTTGAGAAGGCCTGCCTTTTCGACAGTCGAGTACAAGTAGAAGAGGCAGTTGTGAATGCTTGTAAGCACGTCGGTGAAAATACCACAAAAATGGATGCATCCATGAAATCAAAGCGACTTGGAGAAATTATTGTGTAGTTGTAGTAGGATAACAATATTTTGAATGCTCTGATGTATCCAGACACACCTCTAGAAAAATTTGTTAAACAAAAGGGTTCCATTGAGGAGATAGCGGCACAATTTGAAGAGATGGAGCAGGATGCAAAGAAGATCACTGAGGTGACGACCCAATTTTGGGGCAGTGTCGTCTAAGACAAACAATTAGAGAAACTGAAAAAGCAGTTGTAGGAAACATAGGGTCAACTGGTGAAACTGAAGATGACATTAAGAACAATGCCACCAATCATTCAAATTACACGGTCCATGGAGTTAAAGGAGTTGCAACAATGAGTTGGAAAGGCTCAGGAGCGACAACGGAAGCGCAATGAACAACTAAATGAGTTCCAAGAGATTGGAGCCCAATTTTCAGTAAAATCAGTTGTTGTGCTACAGGCCATGCAGGAAGGCAAGAAGGAGGTGACCGTGAAGCTGGTGGAGGACCCATTGAAGCAGGATTTCCTAGGAAGTCAGGACATTGTTGAGAAAATTCAAGCGCAAGTAAAGGAAATCACTCAGCAATATGATGACCTCAAGTTGAAAATCAATGAGTACACCATGTCCAACTAACATTGTTGGAGGGTGAGCCACAAGATTGTGTCGGGGGCCTGTTGGCATGGGTTTTGGGGCAAGTCAGCTGTGCAACATCGTGCATGTTGCGCAAGAGCAAAAGACACCACGAAAGGGGAGAATGGAACACAAGGAGGAGAATAGAATATTTTGTATATTTTGTGTCACCCTTTTGTACTTTTGACCATATTTGGTGTATATTGGTCATGACTTTGTAGAATCAGTTAAGAGTTAGTTAGGAAGTCATCCAAGTGGACCTTGAATGTAAAGGCACAAGCCTATAAATAGAAGTAGAATTGCAAGTGTCAAAGAGACTTGAAGGGGAAATTAGAGAGCACTTGGTGATTTGTGAATTGTTTTGAAGAAGCTGTTGTTTTGTGCAGAAGTAATATGACAGAGAGGAAGTTGATATGAATCACTGTGTTTTTCTATGTTTTACTGTTTTTTGCGACCCAATGATGAATGTTAAGTGAATCTACAATATGGATCTATAATGCAATGTTTCCTTATATTAAATAATGCCATATTGTTAGATCTGTTTTTTACAGCAGCATGTTAAATCCTGTTATGGTTGAGTGATGCGATCTATTTAAGAATAATGATGAATGAGTCTGTGAATGCTAATTATTAATCATATCTGTTCATGTCACGCATAGATGTGTAAATAGGAAGATGCACATCCTACTCTCCTATTTTGCAGAAAATTGGTTCCGACATCTCTCCCTCGAATGCCTCGAGTAAGACCTCATCTGCTCCAAGGGTGTTGTTGGATGAGGTAAAACCTGTCTGGGTCGGTGCTCAGGGAGATCACGATGGTTTGATGGTCGACAGAGTGGAACCCTTGTCGACTGGGTTTTGTTCGTTGGGTTTGTGTCAACAAATTAAAACTTGAACCAAATAATATCATATCAGATCCAAATAAGATCATAGCAGATCCAAATAATTCCATATCAGATCCAAAAGTGTGGAATGAAATGAAATCCCTAGCAACAATTTTGAAGGACTCTTGCGGTACTTGATTTTTCACACCAAAATTGATGAGAGCAACTACAAGCATTACTAAAATCCATTGAAACTTAGAAACTGAACAAAATAATATTAGATCAGATAAAAATAAGATCATATCATATCCAAATAAGTTCATATCATATCCAATAGTTTGCTCCACCGAAATGGTAGATGCACAATTTTGTCCTTCTTCAAAATTATGAATATTGGTGCATGCAATCATGTAGGAATGTGTTGGAAGCTCAAGATCAATGAGAGTGAATGGATCACTCCTACAATGGAGCAACCGAATCCAGTTGGTCTGTTAGTAGTCGAATCCAACTATCATTTTAAATAATGAAATATGAATAATATATTAGATGATGAATATTACAATGATGTCTTGGCTTTAAATATGGTTTGGACATTCATGATGAGGAGGCACCTCCTTTCATACTAACCTAACTATAAATTATTTAATTATAATCTTATTTTATGTTCATTACATTGCCACTCCCTTTAAGGGAGCTTTGTCCTCAAAGCTTAGATTATTGTCTTTTCATTCTCATTTTGTGTTGAAACAGTGTCATTACTTCATTTATGTCTTTTTTAGAACTTGTATTAGGCATGTGCTTGGTATTTATGCAATAATAGTTTGTCGTTTTCCTTTCATTTGTAACTTGAATTTGTACCCCATTATTTTTATTATTGTTGTCCCATTTTCCATGTACATGAATACGAGGAATATTTTTGTGACTGACCATATCAAGTGTTGTTTTAGAGATTGCTTGTCCCACAATACTCATGATGTCATCACATAATGTTTCCATTTTATTATCCTTACGATTTATCTTGAGAAGTGGCGTTACGTGAGACTTCTCACACTTGAAGTCAACTGATAGTGTTACATTTAGGTTTCTCCAGGGTGGTAGAAGAGTTAAGGTAGAAGATGAATCTACGATATCTGATTCCTTTGACTTGGATTCCTTTGCATATTGTAGGATCCATCTTTTTTCATTGTATGGATCATCCTTATTGTCAATGATACTAGCTTGACTCTCATTATGATATTGGTCGAGCTTATCTTTATCAAATCTATTATTGGCATTTTGGTCATCCCTACGATATTTAGTCTCCTTGTCTTGATCAATTTTGTTACTCTCATTTTTGTTGACATAGTGGTCCAACATATCTGAGTTACTGATATGGTTTGTATTAGACAATAGTTTTTGTAACATTTCGATTATCATGGTATTTTGGTTCTGTGTCATGATGCTCAAGTTTTGTGCCATGGTGCTTATGTTCTGTGTCATCACACACATCTTTTAATCTAATTATTTTTGTTTCTCATGCATGATGTCTACTCTGTCATCAAGTTTTCTTCCTAGTACTAGAAAAACATCTTCTTTGATTTCTTTCTTAAGTGCCTTGTTATTTTTCGTTTCTTCTCTAAATTTTTCTTGGTTTGCAACGAGGGCCTTGATGTCTTTCTCCAATTTCTCAAGTTTGTCTTTTAATTCCGCCATAGCCTCAGTCCTTTTATGCAAATGTGTGTATTTGGAAGTTTATTTTGACTTATGGAGGAATACAAGACAACTAATGTATTTGAAATAATTAATGAATTAATAATTATTATTATAATTAATTTATGTGTTGAAATGAAATAATAAATATAAAAATTTATATTTAAATATTTTATTAAAAGGTGGATTAATAAGTTTTAAAATATTATATAATAATAATAATATTATTATAATAATATTTGTTTTATTAATATTGTTTTTGTTTGTAGGGCTATGTGGAATGAGGGAGGGTAAAACCTAGGTTGAAGTTGGAAAGCAAAAACATGTGTTGGTCTTACTTTTCTTTTCTTTTTTTACTTTCTTTTGTTTTTTAACTTTTTTTTTCTTTTATCTTTTCTTTTTAACTTTCTTCTTTCTTTTCAATTCTTTACCTTTTTTCTTTTCTTTTTTTTAAACCTTTTTTCTTTTCTTTTTGTTTTTTAAGTTTTGTTTTTGTTTTTTGAAAATGTCCTATATTCTAGGGAAACCCTAAATAATGGCAAGGGAATTGAGAAGGTGGAGCAAAGGGAGGAGCGTGAAGTGATATGGAGTGTGGGAGTGGAGGGCAGTGGAGCAGAGAGAGATATGGGTGAAATGGAGCAGTAGAAGAAATCAGCAATTCATGAGTCGAGTCCAAGTTCAAGTAGGAATTGATGAGTTGAGTCCGAGCTCAGAGTGCAGGAGTGAATGTGCTCTGATACCAAATGGAGCAATCGAATCCGGTTGGTCCGTTAGTAGTCCAATCCAACTATCATTTTAAATAATGAAATATGAATAATATATTAGATGATGAATATTACAATGATGTCTTGGCCTTAAATATGGTTTGGACATTCATTATGAGGAGACACCTCCTTTCACACTAACCTAACTATAAATTATTTAATTATTTAATTATAATCTTATTTTATGTTCATTACATACAATCTGAAATTATTTCCAAAATATCAAAATATTTACAAAATATAATATCAGCAAACTCATGAGAGAAAACTAACATCAAATCCCCAACAGAAATTTTGAAAGAGATTTTTGGTACTTGATTCTTCACACCAAAATTGATGAGAACATATACAAGCAGTAATGAAAGATCTTGAACCCTAGAACCAAGTAATATCAGATAAGATCCAAATAAGATCATATCATATCCAAATAGGTTCATATCAGATCCAAGAGTGTGCTCCACCAAGATGGTAGATGCACAGTTTTCTCCTTCTTCAAAACCCTAAGTATCGGTGCATGCAATCATGTAGGAATTTGTTGGAAGCTCTAGATCAATGAGAGCGAATGGATCACTCCTACAATATGATATTATTTCCAAAATATACAAAGAATTACTTATGTACACACCATCAACATCATTAGAGACAGAGAATTCAAATTCCTCTCTCTTTTCTAGAGCAATCACTGGTAAACTATACACAGAATTTGTAATAAAAGAATCACTCGAGAAATTTTGCATAGAATGAAAGGATGTCTTGAAAATGTTGGGATGTAAGGCTATCAACTCGTTTTCCAAAATGTGTCCCCAAGCTCATCTTGATTTCCAAACAAGACTTCAAACTTCTCCTAAGCTTCTTTGGGAGTCCTCAAACATTTAAGGTGCAAGAGGAGATATCTAGAAATATGGGTACATAGATAACCAAAAGATTCATCTAATCAGTTCAGAAACTTGCTTCCCTCAGCTGGATGATAGGGCTCAGTATCCCTTCCCAGTATTATCTTGTAGTAGCCTTGTTTGCGCAAGGCCAACTGCATATCTTCCCTACAATCAACATAATTGAAGGGTGTTAGGATACAAGGTGTGAAATATTGAGAATCCATGATTCTCCTGTTGATCAAATAATATCTTCAATCAAGATACGTAGCACTGCAAAAACAAAAAATACTTGAAATATGTTAGAATCATGCCTTCCCTCTCAATATGAACACCTTCTCACGGTCCTTCATGCCTGCACCGCCACTCTGAATAAATTCAGAAGAAGCAAGGTACCCTTTGTGGGACTTATGTGGAAACCCAGCTACTTCTGATTGTCAATGGAAAGAAGACATACATCAAGGTTGCTTGAAATGGCTCTGATACCATGTTAGAATTGTTGTTCCATTTAGAGCTTCAAGCAATGAGTCAAATATTATTGATGCAGTAAAAAAGGAATGAAGATACACACTGAAAAAATCAAACCAAGCAAGAAACAGATGAGTATAGCTCAGATAATTATAGTATCATTCTCATTAATTAATATGGTGTTACAATAGTTTACATAAGAAAATAATTTGAATCATTAGGGATGAATTCGAATCTCCCCAATGGATGTGATTGTATATGACTAACTAGATAACTAAATATGTTTCAGTCACTATCGAAGTCCAAGTGGTTAACTCCAGATATCTAATCAAGTCACACTATCAGTAATAATTTAGTTAACTCAGTCTAATTAAAGTGGTAGGTGAGCAAAGGTGCCTTATCCACATGAAGCCATGCATAACTGGCGCTAACTGAACTTATTGTGATCTAACTGAATGTAACTAGAAAATAACTAAGCTTAACTAGTTCCAACTCCAACTAACCGAAGGAGGTTGGTGTTGGGACTCCTAGTGGATCCTAAAATGTAGGGATTGGTCTAGGCGACGCCTAAACTTATGCATGCAAGTGCAATCAATGGTAGTTATCCTATATCGGTGTTCCCCACACTCTAGTAACTAGTACATGTGGCCCCATTAGGACAAGTGGACCCAATGGTACTAATGGACCCAAATAATTAAATAAAACTCCTAAGTTAGGCTAAGATAATCTAATAGATAGTTTGGTTAAGGGAGGATTATAAATCCTAAAACTACCTTCCTTTGAAAGGGAAATTTTAGAATCAAATCAAGAGGTTGCAAATGAGATTACATCATACTTTAGAAATACTTCAATTCAACCACCTTTGTACCACTCAAATAAAACCACATAGAAGGATCTTCATGACATTTTCTTTTCTAATGACTTTTTCATTTCATTGCATCTACTTTACTTCCCATTTTCTCCCTTTCGACCAAGGTTAAAAAATGGTGCTACTTCTATGATATATGCATCCTTCAAAATGCATATAGAAGAATGCATTTTTTGCATACCTTTCTAAAAAAGACTACAAAAAATGCATACTTGATATGTGTACATAAGAATTCACACCATGGTTAAAAAATGCATATTTGTGGTCTTCTACACATAGGTAATCAGTCATTAAGCTCATTAAGGGAGGAGAAACTCTGCCTTTTTTTGGATTCTTCACCATTATAGATATAGTTTAAGGAACAAACATTTCTCTAAAAAAATCATGCTTGCAGTCTTGTGTGCATGCAATCAATCATTAATCTCATTAAGGTAGGATAAACCATGCCTTTTTTTCATTCCTTACCATTCTAAATAAAATTTGAGTAAAAATATTTCTCTAAAATATCTATATTTACAATCTTGTGTACAATTAATGAATCATTAAGTTCATTAAGGAATGAAAAATATTTCTGAAATCTCAACCCTGTTATAGATGTTCGACTAGTTAAGTGTGAACTATCAACACCTAATGATTTTTAACACAATGTCTATCATCATTATCAATAGGCCACCTACTCTATCTATTTTCCTCTTTCTAGCAATAATACTTTTAAATACACTTTGTTTTGTTGAATCCCACAAGGTATGGAATTTTTATTGTGTGTGTGTGTGTGGGTGGGTGGGTGTGTATATTCTTAATAAAGTCGGTATCCCATGTCAATTTCCCCTTTATCTATTCTATTCCCTCTCTTTATTTGTATTACCATCGTGTTCAATTAGTTCAACCAATGACTAGTCATTGTGAATGTTATCCCTTTTCATCTATCTCTTGGCAAAAGAAGATGGAGTGATAATAATAAGTAGATTAGTAAAAAAATGGAGGGTATGGAATCTGCTCATCATATGAGATGGCTGGAAATGGAATATATTAGCATATTGGGATGCGGCATCCACCAATTAGTAGGTATTGTTAAGGCATTTGATGCACAATTAGGTGGCATTTTTTTTATCTCTTGGGTTATTGTGGTTTTGTCCTCGATGTTTCCTTCTAGTGATTGGATATGTTCCCCTTTTGCGATTGGTCACCAATTCGAATCCCTTTCCTAACATCGACACCTGAAATTTCTTGAAGGGTGAGGAAAAAACAAACAAACAAACAAACAAACAAAAAATGGTCTTTTAAAGGTGGGATATGACCAATTCTGATAACCACTTTTATTTTCAATGAAGTGAATGATTTACACTTCTTGAAAGTAATCATTTTTTTAATCCCATTTATTGAAGGTTGTTGATGGAATTATTATAATACTGTTGAACATTACATCCTAAAAAAAGATATTTTAAAAGGATATATATATTATATTATAAATAAGCTTCTATGAAAAATGTGTGGACCATCTGTAAAGTAGAGTCCAAAAAAATTGGGTGGGCCATCTACCAAAGTACACATATGTTTAAACCAACCCAAAAATATAATTGAGAGTCCATGATACAACAAACATGATGGTCTTAGTCCCAAGCATAAACAAAGAGTCATCAAATTGCATGACATTGGGTGGAAGATCGTCATTGGGTTGGATCCCAACCTATATTAGTGATTATTCACAAAAGAAATATACCCTCTTTTTCACTTCATCACATGTACTTTACTTCCCATTCTTTTTCCTTTCAACATCCCATTGCACCTTCTGGGGCAATTGCTAGTAAAATAAAAAAATGATAGAGGGGAGAGTTTTTAACATTCCAACCGTAGTGACAGGGTAGCATATGTTTAGTGTAGCCACGGGGCATAGTCGAATCATGATCTAGCTCAAAATTAATTTCCCATCTCCACATTATTGGCAAGGCTCAACTAGATATATGGGTCCTTTCAAAATTTCTAATTCCCTCCCAATTTTTTTTTAATTTATCCATTTTTCCGTCTCATTTACTTTTCTCTCTCTTTTAAAAAAAAATTAATTTCCCTATATTTTATTTTGTTGTTTATATATATATTTTTAATTTGTTAATATTATTATTAATATATTACACATTAACTATATAATATATATATAACAAGAGCTACGAGGTGGCAATGTCAGGGACAATGCCACATGTTGTTGCAAGAGGATCTAGAGTTGATTTTGGAATTGGAAAAAGCTTGTGCCAAACTTTTGAAGGTGTGTATTTCTATGCTCCAAAAAGGTTGTTACAAAACAACAGAGAAAGGCACTATCCAAAGGCAACATGATAAGTTCAACAAACGCTTGAATAGTCTAATTACTACATTCCTAACCTATACTAACAATCTCTCTTACTAAGGTACAGGACTTCACTTGTAACCTCATAAGATCAAAGCATGTCTTCTAAAGGGTGACTACCTAATGATATTATGCTAAATTAGAACAATCATTCGTATCTATAATGTTATTAATTCAAATAACCTTATATCCAAGCTTTGAATATAGTCTTACTATAATCCTTACTTTAACTTATTCACAAATGAGTATGGCTTATTTAAAATCAACCACCAAACTTTACCCCAAGGGGTCATGACCCAATATGTGGTATGTTCACCCCTATGTGGTATGAAAAATGAATACTCAAATGACTAGTAATACAATTCCCCAAATACTACAATACCTAAAGGTATATAGAGTTGAGAAAATTGTGAAGGTATGACGATTTCCTCGTTTCAATCACCTCTCATCTCATGTTGTATCCAAGGACATTCAAGGTGGCCAATGAACAAAAGTATAGCGATGAAAGGGATAAAACAAAGGATAACGTGTTTCATCGTATAAATATTAATGATAAATATTGTGTGTCACATGAAAAAAACGTATGTACAAAATTCAAAACAAATATAGTACCACCAAACACCTTTGAACTTACTAATAATATTGCCCATAAGAGGTATGCAAACATGTCCTTCCAAAATCTATATATCCATGCGAAAAATTTGGGAAGGTAAAAACTGAGTTATGTAATTCTGTCTAAGCCAAAATTTTGGAAGCAAACTTACTACGTAACCAACCGGGATTGATCTATGCATTGCATTTGTAATTAATTTGAGTAGGATTATGTATATAAAGTTGGTTGATTTTGTCCTATATTGCACTAGGCAATTGTCTTACTCTTATTGTTTTGAATTGATCACCATTGTATGAATATAAATTAGTATTTATTCATTTATCAATATCATCATAATAAGTGCAATAACACTTCTTGCAGACATTATACATGATTATTTGTTTATTTTGAGATATTGTTAAATCTTGATCAAAGTTTGACTTTTTGACTTCGTCAAACCTCGGTTTGACAAGGTCAACATGTCAAGTAAACATAGGGATCTCACTATGATGCATCAATGATCATATCGTTGTCATTGGAGGCCAATTGGACCCCTACAAGTATCAGTTTTGGATTTATAGGTTTAATTAATTATTATTTTTAAAAGGTTTGTTGAAAATAATTAAGTCTATTTGATTAAAAATATTTGGAGATTGTTTCACATAAATCATACCAAATTGAGTATGGGAATAAGAGTAGTGGATCTTATGGTTTTTGAAGTCTACAAATCCATCCATGTAGTTAGACTTACATTCCAGGTAAGGAAAGATTCAGACTTAAGAAAATTCATGTTTTGTTATTATTTCCAGCATAAGAATTAAAAATTTAAAGATGACCAAGGTTCTTGATGTATGATTTTGAATAAGTTAACTATAAAATACGATTTGGGTTATGTTGCGATTCCCCCCTAGACATATTTGAGACATTTTTCCTAGCATTATAACCTGTTATCACTTAGCATGTGGTGGTCATCTTCTTAGTGGGGTGCATTCTCCTCTTGGGGGAAAAATTAATTAAAATAACTAAAATAAAAGCATGTAAATCAAGTTATAACTTGAAAATATGTAAGGGAGTACCCTGTAATAACCCCCCCATGTCCCCTAAGCATCAAAATTTCCAAAAGAATGATTTTTTATGTTTTAAAAATGGGTTGTAAGAGGTAATTTGCCCCCCCTCAGTAGATAGTCATTTTCAAAAGAATGATTTTTTTATGTTTTAAAAATGGGTTGTAAGAGGTAATTTGCCCCCCCTCAGTAGATAGTCATTTCCAAATTAGCAAAAAAAGGTAAAGTGAGATTAAATCTCCACCATTGATCATATTTTTGTATCTTTTAATTTCAGTTGTTCAAATAAGGATTGGTTAGAGGTTTTTCTTCTCTCTATCTATAAATGAGAGTGATCTCCTCATTTGCAAGGGACTTTTGGCTCGTTCCAATGTGAGTAATAAAAAAAATGCAAATATTTGCTTCTTGGATGGATATGATTGGTTTCTCTTTCTTTCTGAGCTCCTTATTCTGCTAGATCTCAAACACTCCATTACCAAGAAAAAAAAAATTAAGTTATTGTGCTTGCAGGAGGGAGGGTGATTTCATCTAGGGCATCTTGGGTGACTTGGGTGTTTTGGATGAATTTCTCTTGTGATAGGAGGTTCATTTGTGAATAAACAAATAAATATTATGACATTTATTTCTTGCTATCTCTTCTTGTTATTCTCACTAGCTTATTTGATTTCCAAATTCCAAGCTCGTTTTTAGTTATTACATTTCATCTTTCTAAGAACTTCTTGGGGTTTGGGTGATTTGGTGTGGAGTAAGTTTGTGATTTAATCAGCTATTCTGAGAAAGGATAAAGGACCCAATCAACCCTCTAGTGCAAGGTATGATTCAAATTTTGTTAAATAGCTCCTGGAAAACATTTGTCAACAAAACACAAATTTAATTCTCTTTCAAATTGTTTTGTATTTGCATGCTTAGTTGATTGAGCAAATTGTCACTTGGGTTTTTACCATATTGTATTTTGGGGCATAAAATCAACCATAGAGACTTCATCCTAACCCCATAACACCCCATAACTAAGGCATTGATCACCTAGCTAATTCTCCCTAGCTGGGTATTGCTCGATTTTATTTGCATGCTTTCTTGCTTGATACCTAGTGTGTATTGTTTGAATATTTTCCTAGTGTGTAGAAAGTTTATATGTGTTAGGGTCTTAGTTAAACACAAATCCATCTCCATTCCTTGTTTAATATCAAACTTTGATATTTTCTTTGAAATTTCAAGGAAAGCAGCTTGGAACCAGTTTGGCCTAGCACTAGTCTCCTAGACTTTGGTTTTAAATTCAACTATTGATTCTCTTTCCTTGAATTGTATTACATAAATCAAACTTAGATAACCACCTACTAAATCCACATAATTATAGCTCACTAGTTATTTTATTAACTCCAGGAAGCATTCCTTTGGGTACATTTCATTTGTTAATTGTCAAGTCTTTAATAGTTCCCTATCGCCAAAAAGGGGTCTTGTTATCAAGCCTGACTTGGGACACCTCTCATGGGTATTCTAGTTCACCTTGAGTGGATCAAGAAGCCTATAGAGAGCATAAACCTATCTAGTGTGACAACCAACATCTTTTGGGGGGATATGATTCTTAAACTGTCGCATTTCTTAGTGGTCGTATCTCTCTTCCATCCTCGATAGGATTTACGTGTTTAGAGCCACTTCAAAAAGTGTGATAACATTTTGGCGTCATTGTCAGGGAGACAGAGACTACCTCAGGAATTTTGCAAGTGTTATTTTTGTGTGTTTTATTAATCATATCACATCTGGCATCTTGATTTTGATGGTTGATTTTTATAGTCTTGTTTAATTTACTACCATCACATTTTTTTCATATTTACCCCCCTTCCCTATTAATGACAACCTTTTTGGTGAATTTTCAATTTTATTCACCTGACAACTCTACATCATGACTACACTGAGGAGAGGTTACCCAAAAGTAACTCCACCAGGAAGTGAACCCTAAAAGTACAAATTTTTCCCTTTCTTGTTTTGGTTTGTACATGAAGGATGAATCCACATATTTGAATGAGATATTTGGTCCTTTGTATTTTACCTATATCCCAAATCCTCATCAACTATGTCATGTTGGTCTATGGAATACACACGCACCTATACTTGGAGTTCATATTGTGGAACTCCCATATTTTTTCAATGGTTTCTTTGGCTTCATTGTAGAATGTTACGTAACCCATGAGGATGAAGTCATGAAGATGTTTTCCATTTGTATGATGATACATTGTAAAATATGGTATTCTAATCTTCTTCTAAGAAGCATACCCTCATTTTGTGAGCTTCTATGGGATTTTCAAGAATCTTGGATGGATCCAGAAGATCAATGGGAATATTTACTTGATGTTGAACTTTGGGATCTTATTTGTCTACTGAAGAAAAGTGAAATTAATAATATAAAATGACAATAAGATTTTTCCCCATCTATAAACCTCCTTGATAAATTCAATTCTCATGACAAGTCATTGTTGCATTTTCTTAGTCTGGTTAGGGTGAATTGTCTCAAGCTAAATAAATTTAATCTCTTCCTAGATCATGTAAATATCCGCAATCCTAAAATTGTAACTCATAATCAATCTATGATTGTAGATCCTGGTCCATCTTTTGAAGAGCCAGTTTTGGAAGCATCTAGGATGTTCTTTAATCAAGCCCCTCAAATGGATGAGGTTTTTTCTAAAGGTGTAAGTGAGAACTCTAACATAACTTATGATTCAAGTGACCAAGATGACATGATGATTGAAGAAAATCCTTGTTCATCTAGTTGTGAGGAGTCTTTAGAGGGGGCTTTAGAAGTGCAATTTGATGATGGTGATATGGTTCAGAATCACATTGATCAAGATCAAGTATCCTCTGAACCCATATCATCTTGGGATTATAGCTTAAATGTGTAGAACAATTTTGTTCATGATTTTTCTAAATCTAATGAGGTATCTCTTTAAAATATTGATCAAACCCCATTGGTTATATGCATGGGTGAAGATGATCATTATGAACTATATCTTGTTCTAATGATTTTCTTAAGCAATGTCCTTTATCCTATGAAGATTTGAGGTTAACAATCTTAGGTTATGTGGGGAAAACTACCATTTTTCAAACTACCCTCCCATCCCGATTTTAGAATCTTCCTGCATGGTTTCATGTTCAAACCAAGCTTTTAGTCTTGAACATATCAATAGAGAGCCTTATGAATTCCAAGGGTTCGATGGTGAAATGTCACACATCCCTTTTCAATCCTCCTCAATGAATAATATCTATCTATCAATCAATCCCATTAACTAGTGGATGGAAAGGGTCTGTATGGACCATTTTCATCCATGGTACATTCTCATCATACACAATTACAATTTTTACTTAATTGTTAATAAAAAATTTGGGGTAATCTTGATATCCAATCTCTTAATTTCTAATTTAGCCCCAATTTTTTATATCATCAATCATAAAGTGAAAAGAATTGAATATGTTAGACTGGTAGATGAAGAAAACAAATATAATCAAGAAATGTTGAATCAAGTGTCACATCGGTTTCTAACACATTCTTCCTTAGAAAATAATTATATCATTTTTCTAACCTCATTGATATTTAGATGGAGGAAATTGGAAAAGATTAGTTTCAACCATGGCATGATCTAACTTTACATTGTTTTAATCTTTCACTGATTCTCAAACAACAAGTTAAGGTGACCTTGAATTTATCTATCTTAATTTTTAAACCATCCTTGACTTGTCATATCATCAACCATAAAGGAAGGAGGATTGATCCTTTAAACAAGTGGTTGCATTGGGTTTATGATTTTACTTAGCATTTGTATGACTGGCTAGTTAAGGGTAGGTAGGACCATTAAGTTCACTCTTGAAAATTAGATTAATTTTAGATTTTGTTTTCCTACCTATGTTTGTTTTCTTCAATGTGTGTCTTGTGTGTGTGTGCTTTCATTTAGTTAGCATTTTCATTTCAGTTGTTAGTTAGTGCTATAATTTTATACTTTAAGAATGGTTATGTTTTCAACATAATACAATAACCATATATGTGAGAATTTCTTCTCAGTGAGATCTAGGATCTAGAGCAATATTCACAATCAAAGTGTTTGACAAAATATGCAAGATAACAACAAAGAGACTGGAAATAGCTGGAATAGCACATGTGAATGGTGCTAATAACTAATCATATTATTATAGTACATATTTTTGATGTGTATGGTACATATTTATAATACATTGGGTAAAATTCATGAGCCCTTGGATCCCATGTGAATGCATCCAAGTGTCAGGCTAGGATTTGACCCCTAAACCCCCCTAGGTTGACCAATAAGCTCCCAAACCTAACCAAACAGTCACGAATACATGTGTGAACATGTAAGAAGCATTCCTAAGTCATAAATGAGGGAAGGAAAGCATGGGAGAGTGCATGTGTCAGTGGGAGAGTCCCTAGGAGCCAAATAAATGACCAAGAAGACCACAAAACAACCACATTCACACACTAGCACCCCTATTCAAAGCTGGAAGTGGTTTGAAAGTAATGCAGGCACCTAGATGACATAAATATCAAAGTGGAGTGCCTCAAATGTCATTTAATGAACCAGAATCACCTATTTGACCAGTCTTAATCAATATAACCTAAGTTAGACCATAGAACATAAGCACAAGGAAAATGATTATGTATCCTAGGTAGATCATCATGGTACTACAGTAGATTATTTCTCTTACATCCCCCCTAAATCCTAACTTAGTACAACTTATTCATCATGATTTATTAAGGCCTTGGAAACTAAGGCACAAATCACCTTTTACTGATCCATGTAACCGAGGTAAGGAGGAAAACCTCATGGGACAAAACCTCCCCTAAAAATGGATATGACAAAGATGAAAAAAAAGGTCTTCAATGGGTCCTTTTATTCACTTGAATGAGCTGAAAGAACAAATTCTTGGCCATGGACTTGGTGAAGATGTTGTGGATGCCAAGATCATGCATCAAAGTGTTGTAAACAAAGATCATGTGGAGAGGCCCTTTGATGGTCATCATTTGATGATGGAGGGGAATAATAAGAATGTATTCTTATGCAAGAATACTCTGATCTAATAGCATAATCAACCATGGAAAATATATCTCTGCAAACTCTTTCCCAAATAACATCCAAATATTCAACACAAACTGCTTCATGTGTAGCTTACATATCATGAATAAAACCATGAATCTTCTTCCCAATTTGATGAAGATCCTTCATAACTTTGTAAAAAATCTCATGATGCTATGAGATATTAGAATATATGTCATATACAGAAGAAAATATCAGAGGTATCATGTCTCCATGAGTGAATGGGTCCATAGAGATAGAAGAGCGAGCAACTAGATCACAATTGCAATTGAGCAAACCTAGAGGGTATGGAGACCTGAGATTTGAACCATGGGTCGTAAAAGAAAGTATATAAATATGGAACAAAATTCCCATGAATTCCAATTATATGTATTTCCAACCAATGAAACACATACAAGACATAACAACAACATATACAAGAGTCGTAGCATTGGAAACTAGGCAATTTTCATAATTTCCAACTAGTGAACTTGAGGGTTGTTAAGTATTTTGGTCATGAAATGGTTGGGGAAATGAGTTAATGACTGTAATAGGATTTATATCAGCCTTTATATTACCTTATTAATCAGAATGGGAAAGAGCTTTCAGAAGACATATCAGAAACTAGCAAAAAATGACTAGTTTTGGGAGGAAGCTTTGGTGAACTGACTGGGGTTTCTTCCAAGGAAGGGATGTAGAATTCAGACTCTGATATATTAGAAGGTAAATAATAAACATAGACATCAGAAACAGATATATCAGAAATGGGTTTTACCCATGCACTCAATGCATGATCAAGCTTACCATTTCCTTGCTTGTGCACCCATCCTATTGCAAAATCTGGAAGATCAATATGGTTCTCCTCAAGGATTTTGGTCATGATGTCCATATTATTTTTGAAGAAATATCTTTCAATATGTGAACCTATGCAATAACAACATGTGGGTATCTCTCTCTTGTTTCTCCTCCTGGATATCGAACTCTCATCAGTAGAACTGGAGCTTTCTAAACTTAACCGCTTCTTCTCTTTCTCTTTTTGCTTCAAAATTTTTTTCTTTCCTTTGGATTGATTTGGTACACCAAAAGAAAGGTATTATTCTTTGGATTTTATGGTACCCATTCATATGAGTGTGTCCTGCTCATGAGTCAAAGACTTCACGTAGTCTGCTAGCACATCCATCCTCCAATTTCTAGTGGTAAGCTTGCTTTAGTGGAATGTTGAAACATACATAGAATACTCAGGCCCTAGCTTAGAAAGGATGGACAATATAAGCTGATATTATTTCTTCTCTATTCCACATTGTTTCAGCTAAAGTACTAGCGCTTTAAACTTGGTAAAGAATTATTCAATGGTATCATACTGAGCTGGGCTCAAGGAGATTAGCTCATTCTCGAGCTGATGGCCTCTCATTTCATATGCCTTCCCAAATAGTGACTCAAGCTTGAGACAAAATTCATTGGGTGTGTCAATAATTTCAACATGAAAGAGGAGTTATCTCGAAGTGTTGAGACAGAGCATACCAAATGCTTCATCAAGTCTATTAAAATACTTAGCTTTATCCACAATAGAATTTGGCTCGATTTCAGTCCCCATGGTGGTTCTGTAGAGGCCCTTGGACCTCAACTGGATGAACATCTCGGCCTTCCATTAAAAATAATTGAATGGATTAAGCAATGCTCAAGTATGCTCCATTATGCTTGCGTAACCTGGGACAAAAACGTTGTAGATATTGCAATGCAAACAATCAAATGTTTTGGAAATATGCCCTAAACAACAACTCAAACCTCTCTAGATTTGTTTGCAGCTCCAACTAGCTCTGATACCATGTGAGAATTGATTCTCATTTAGATCTAGGAGATGGAGAAATATTCACAATCAAAGTGTTTGACCAAATATGCAAGAGAACAACAAAGAGATTAAAAATAGTTAGAATAGAACATGTGAATAGTGCTAATAAATGATCATATTATTACATTACATCTTGTATATGTGTATGGTACATATTTATAATACATTGGTGAAAATTTGTGAGCCCTTGGATCCCATGTGAATGCATACAAGTGTCAGGATAGGATTTTACCCCTAAACTCCGCTAGGTTGACCAATAAGATCCCCAACCTAACCCAAAAATAACGAAGCCATGTGTGAACATGTTTGAACATGTAAGAATCATGATTGGGTCATAAATGAGGGAAAGAAAGCATGGGAGATCACATGGGCGAGTGGGAGAGTCCCTAGGAGCCAAATAAATGACCAAGGAGACCACAAAACAACCACATTCACACACTAGCGCCCCTAGTCAAATATGGAAGTGGTTTGCAATTAATGCAGGCGCTTGTATGAAAGAATGATCAAAGTGGATAGCCTCAACTGTCAATTAATGAGCCAAAATCACTTATTTGACTAGTATTGGTCAGTATAACCTAAGTTAGACCATAGAACATAAGCACAAGGAAAATGATTATGTATCCTAGGTAGATCATCATGGTACTAAGGTAGATTATTTCTCTAACAATAAAGAATAGGATCACTAAAAGAAAGATAATCACAACAAAACAAGAGAACATAAATATTTTCCTTTGGGAAACCTTTCAGTAGAGAAAAACCTAGCAAACTTATTCAATGTAGATTCGTCAGTAACTACAATGTCTTCTAGTACAATCTAAGAGATAAATTATCTTCCACATAAAGATCCCGAGAATAAGAAAGATAATAAACCCAAAGATAAGATGTCTTCCAAGTCTTCTACAACCCAAAACAACCTTCTCTTAGCTAAAGCGAACCTTTTCCTCAAGTAGGAGCGAACTTGCTTGGTGTACAAATGAGGAATGTGCCCTCCTTATTTATACTATTTTTTGGCTGACTTTTCACTAACTGGTTCAACTTCACTCGGAATATTTACCCAATGTTGGGGCAATTTTACCTAGTGATTTCTGTAGAGCCAACTAGACTGTTTTCACTTGAATTATTTTAGGGTTTTACATGATCAATTATAGTATGAATATTTCTCAAAGGAAGTACAATAATAATATGTCAAGAATACAAGAAGAATACCTTCCAGTGTTACACAATCTTCAACACTCCCTCTTAACAAGGAAGGTATTCTTCTACCACGATCATCATCATCATCATAGCTATTGTAACTATGTACTCAGACCATTGACTATTTCCATCTCTCAAATCTATACATCACTAGAAGTTCTACAGTGCCAACCTTTTTCAAGTTGGATGTATATCCACATATCTCTACAGTCCCAACCCTTTTGCATGTTGGATGTATATCTACATTTTTCTATAGTGCCAGCCCTTTTTCATGCTGGATATATTTCTCACATGTCTCTACAGTGCCGCCCCTTTTTCATGTTGGATGCATATCTCTATAGTGTCATATGTTTTTCATGTTGGATGTAAGTCTCACACATCTCTGTAGCGCCAGACTTTTTCATGCTAGATGCATATCTTTACAATGCCAACCCGTTTTCATGTTGGATGCATATATTTACAATTCCATCCCTTTTTCATGCTAGATGTAAGTCTCACACATCTATGCAATGGCAACCATTTTTCACGTTGGATGCACATATTTACAGTGCCAAATTTTTTTCATGCTAGATGTAATGTACACACATCTTTGCAGTGCCACCATTTTTCATGTTGGATGCACATCTTTATAGTGCCATCCCTTTTTCAAGTTGTATGTAAAGTACACACATCTTTGTAGTGCCAACCCTTTTTCATGTTGGATGCACATATTTATAGTGTCATCCCTTGTTCATGCTAGATGTAACATATACGCATATTTGCAGTGCTGTCCCTTTTTCATGTTATATGAACATATCTATAGTTCAAGGGTTTTTTTATGATGGATGTAAAGATCATATGTCTTCCACAGTTCCAACCTTTTTTCATGTTGGATGTGAATACGAATAGTCTACATTTAGGACTTATCACCCTCTATTACAATGGAAACTAATCTCTACAATTCCAAGCTTGTCCATCAAGTACTCAAACTTCACTCTTGACATATTCTTGGTAAACACATCGTATATATGCTTGTCGATTGCAATATACTGGAGCTTTACTGCTCCTCTCTGCACCATATCCATGATATAGTGGTACCTGATCTTGATGTGCTTCAACTTGTCATGAAACACAGGGCTCTCAGACACCTTCACACAACTCTAGTTTTCGCAGAACACACAAGTCACCTCTAAACTGAGATCAAACAATCATGCAAGTAGCTTCCAAATCCACACTGCCTCGCATCTAACTGAACAAGATGCAATGTACTTTGCATAAATTGTACTTAGTGGTACTCTTATGCTTCCTTCTAAACCAGGAAATCATGTCAAACCCAAAAATTAAGTCTCCACCCTCAAGTGCTCTTCCTATCTATGGCATTATCATCCCAATCTGAATCAACATAGCCTTGCAAGTTAATCCTATGATATATCGCATATCTAAGCCCATAATCAATCGTACCCTTCATGTACCTCAACAAATGCTTTGCATCAATTAGGTGAACATGTCTCATCTCTAGCATGTATTGACTCAATGTGTTCATTGCAAATCATATATTTGGCCTCGCGTTCATCAAGTACAACAATGAACCAATCATATGCCTGTATACAGTGGCATAAATTGTCTCTGAAGTAGTATCACACAACAAATTCAAGTTCAATTCCATTGGTGTGGCCATGGCCTTGCAATCCATCATCCTAAATCTCTTCAGGATCTCTACTGCATATTTTCCTTGGCTAAGGAAAATATCATCTAGATTCTGCCACACCTCAAGACCTAAGAAATAGTGCATCATACCAAGTATTTCATCTTGAACTCTACAGCAAGATTATTCATTGTTTTTGTAATGAGCTCCTCGTCTCCTATTAGAAACATGTCATCTACATACAAGAGTAGTATCATTGGTTTTCCATCCTCAACCTTGAAGTAGAGGTCGGAATCAACTTTACTCTTGGTAAATCCCAAACTCTTTAGAAATCCATCTATCTTGTTGTATCATGTCTTGGGTGCCTGTTTCAAGTTGAACCACATATACTTCCTCTTTGTTAGGGGATACATCTAGTATCACTCTGAGCATATCCATGAGATACTAAGTAAAACAACCTTTTCCATGGATAGAGGCTAAGTGATCATGTCTCTACTTCTTAAATCTATGGTGTAGTCACTCCCTCTTAAATGAAGATTTCCATCTCCTTCTATAACTTAACACTATCCTCCCTTTGCATCTTAACATTTTGTACTCTCTGCATTGGTACATTTTACACTTGAGTGACTGGTAGCCTTCTATGTTGTTGATCTTCTACGTATCCATATATGTCATCTCCCATCAAATGAGTCTACTGAGATGATATTCTTTCTCTCAAGGTCATTAGATACAAGATCCTTCATCTCGAACTTTGTTGCAGGTTCCCTCTTGTACCCATCAATGAGCTACTCGTCCTCTGTAATCTTCCATCTTCAACCTTGTATAAATGGTTGAAATCTCATCACTCTAGGTGGTCGTCAATCTCATCATGTAACTTTATGTTCTGGTGTGCAATGCCTTGGGTGCCTTCTGAGCATGTAAAAATCCTTCTTCAGTTTGCACATATGTGATTCTTTGTAGAGAATCGTGAACCCTAGAGGTTGCTCGATACAAACTTCTACTTCAATTACACCATCTATCTAGCGTAATATCCATCATTGAAGAAGTGTGCCTAACTACTATAGCAAACACCTCGTCATAATCAACTCCCTCTTTCTGAGGGAAACCACGAGCCTTGCTTTGTACTTAAGTGGAATTCTTGATCTTGTAAATGAAGTTTGTTGTTAAATAATCATCAATTTTTCTTCGAAACAAGTCTCATTGTCCTTCTCTTGCATGTTAGTGTACACAAGCTTTCCTATAAGTGAGATTCAATTGCATGATTAGAAACATTTCATAATTTTCAAAACATATTTATGATGACAAATTCTTATGAGTAAATACATAGGTCACATGTTCATGCAACGATCTTAGCCATTGTTTTAGCACAACATTCATCCATATCTCGTATACACACAGTAACGTTCTAGATTCCTTCCATCTCTAACAGAACACAATATTAAGAGTGTGCATTGCTCTAAACATGTTAGAAAATAGGTTTCACTCTATATAAGTAGGAATGGAATGTTATGCAACAACATAGGCTACTTAGCCATCACATGCATATTAGTAGTATATTGTTCATCAATGCATTCACTCTAACATGCATAATACATTTCCTGATTCTAGGAACATAAATATGTACACAAATAAACAATATCATTTAAACAATTAGATATACAAGAATTGACATAGGTCACTTGTCAGTGTGAATGTGTCACTTGCCAGTGTGATTATGTGCCTTCACCGTGACTGTGTCTCTTTGCTGGTGTGCTACTAAATCCTGAGTAAATGATTGAAGTTTCTATTCCCGTTGATTAGGAATCTGAGGTTTGTATCCTTACTACTATCACTCTCTTAAGCTCTCTCTCTCTCTCAAGGTACGTCATTTGTTCACCTAAGTGGCTTGTCCCTTCGGTGACAAGATCAGAACCTAAAAGTGTCCGAGCATAAGGTTGATCTAAAACAATCCTAGACTAGCATTGTTATTGTTCTTTATTGTTGTTATTTCGTGTACATTATTATTGTTTTATCACTTATAATATTGTTATTGTACATGGCATTTGGTATATCATCTCAAGGACCAACTTTAACGCAATGACTAGTGGAGTCTTAAAGTTGAAAGAGATGAAAATTATGTTTGAAGTCATTGCAACACTATTGTTATGGATCTAACCTTGTTGTTTTAGTTATGTTTATGAATTAAAGTATTAAAAAAATTAATTGCATATATCAAACCCTAATCTAACCTTACAAGAATTTTATACTTTAACAAGGATCTCTTGGGAATCTAATCCTTTGGGTTATCATTTTCTCATATTGTATTATTATTATTATTCATCATTTTCATGAGAAAAGGAAATGATGTGTCATAGGGGGAGACCAAAAGGCCACTTGGAATATGAAACTAAGGATCACTTCTCATATATATATATATTAGCTAATGAAAAGTAAATGTGTTTTGAGGCCTATATTTATGCTTTGTATGGTTATCCTATTTTCCTAAATTGACTAGTGTTTTTCAATATTATTTATGCCCTAATGGGATCTTACATATCACTTGTGAACCTGCAGCCTTTGCTAATATGACATACTGGTTTTCACTACCTAAAACCCTAATTTCTAGCACATTAATTATTCGGCATCTGAGAATCCTATTTTTGGTGTACATCATTATTCCCCAACATATTCCTGCATGTAATATAATTCTTAGTCTTATATCCTGAAAATTATACTCCATAAGCATCCTCCTGCGAATTTCTCTTAGTGAACATTTTAGAAAATTCAATGAGCTGCCTCTCCATACATGAACTTTGAATCACTCACTCTCGGATCAAGCATTGTATTGGTTCAGGATGGAATTTTGTGAAGATTGTGTTTGAAGGGATGTGTTGAAAACGGTTGAACGAACCAATGATGTGTGAACAAAGAACCTAATTTTGCTTCTCACCCACCTGTCAGTTGCTAGTCTTCCCTCCACTATTCTCTCTACCAACCTTCTTGCCATATGCGTTATTCTCTTGCATGATACAGACTTGTGTTGAAGGAATTTTCGTGTATCTTTGAATTGATGCAATTCCACTCCAAGAGCTTTGCGATTCCATCTCCCTCTACAATTTTTGTAGTCAGTGTTTTGTGATTCTTCTCTCTGCATTATCTCCCAAGAAAACCGATTTTGGTAATAATCATTGTTCATTATCCCATTTCACAAAAAAATTTACATTCAACTACCTGTGTTTCCACACACTGTCACAATCAATGAACTCTAGCGTTTGGTTAGTTTAAAATCGTGAGGGTATCTATTTCTTTAGATGTGCGAATGAACGATTGGGTATGTTTTCGAATGCGTGAAGAAGTGATATATGATATTGTATTATGTTAGTTGTTGTGTATATTTTGTGAGCTTCGACATTTGTCTTCAAGCGGTCTTCCATGTTGTGAGCTATGACTTACATATCTATGATTTATTTTGGGAGCTGAGGTCTGAACAAGAGCCACACTACAAGAGAACACGATGGAGATTCACACCCTCTTCAACTGCGTGAAGTTGTATTTGAATTCCCGATGATGTATTCTGAGAATTGATATTGATAGTTGCGATGCATTTTTTGAGAGCTGAGTATCTATGGAATATTTTGTTGGAATTTGAACATGAGCCAATTACAAGAGAGCTAGTTAAAGATTCACGCTCTTATTCAGCTACTCCTTATGACGTGCCTCGTCTTTCTGAAGCGGATGCGATACTCCTCCTGGTGCTCATATCCACTAGAAGATTGCAGTTGTGTATCATGGAGCTACCACAAGAAACGTTGTTGTTTCCAGTTCACTGGTCGACTGAGATAGCATCAGTTTTCATTCCAGATATAAGTAGTCTAGAACATTGCCTGTGGAAGAGGTCGTTGAGATGACCATTGGAGAAAAATAATTGATGACCGGTGAGTTTAAGTAATTTATCATTGGACTTGGAGCTAACGGAAACCCAAATTTCCATTTTTCTTAGAGATGAGACCATTCGTGGTGAAGGTCGTTTACATGAGAAACCCTATTTTTGTTGTTTCTTTTCTCCCAATGCTGTAGTGATGCTGATGATGACTGCAAGAGAACCACGACCTCCCTTTGAAGAGTTTCACATGACAATGGGGAGAGTATTATATCCAGCGTTGGTCCCCTCTTCATGGCCAGAAGGAGAACGTCACTCATAAATGGCTAGAAAAATGTTACATGACAGATGTGTACTAAAATATTATAGTGAATTGTGCCTCCAAAGCTATGATCCTGAGAGTTGCATGAGAATGAGCATCACGACTTGCTTGGAGAATGGGCATCACGACGTGCTTGGAGAAAATGCTTGGATTTTCAAAAATCGAGGTATGTGGGATTGCATTTCTACAATTCATTTCTCTTAGTGAATGCAATGCATAGAAGTGTGTTGAAATACGAAGAAATTTGGTGAAATACTTCTTTCTCCTCTAGTGCGTTGGTTGTGTGTGATGACTTTGATGTATGTTGCAACCTCTCTGCATGTATAGTCATCAAAATTTATGACTCCAAGTTGATTCATCATGATTTTATGGAAGAGCTTATCAAATAAAGGTTGTGAGTGGTGTTGAATGGTTGTTTCATGTTAGTTCTATGGAGTTTCCAACGTAAAGCCTTGAGAAAGGAAAGGAAGAGAGACCGAGCCATTGAGAAGGATTGGTGAAGCATGAATCCACTGTTGATAAAGACTCATCCATTATTCATTGATTTCTTGGGAAGAATGAGTGTTGTTTTCAAGTTTGCTACGTGGAAGAATGTGCCTACAACTGTGATCACCGTAGAGAATTCTCCAAATACTATGTGATTTTTTGATGCACGAACTCTGCATGAAGTTTGAAGACCACTGAGATTTTTTTCTCCTTGATGAATAGCGTGAACCTTACTTTGAAGTGCTCCTTGAAGCATCTCTGCTTTCGTTTTTCTCTATTGAAATGCATGGAACGTGAAGCTCTGTCAACCCTAGACTGA
This sequence comes from Pseudotsuga menziesii, assembly GCA_001517045.1. Lineage (NCBI taxonomy): Eukaryota > Viridiplantae > Streptophyta > Pinopsida > Pinales > Pinaceae > Pseudotsuga > Pseudotsuga menziesii. The sequence goes on along the minus strand of LPNX010750366.1, from coordinate 235,510 downwards.
TTTGTAAAGGTGAATGTATTTCCACTGTGCGACTGCTCTGGTGAGCTATTGCCCGCTGTGGGAAGCTATTGCTGCTATGAAGTTTACTGCGTGGAGATCAATCAAGATTGGATTTGATGTGACCTCCTTGATGACTACATTTAGATGCAAAGTATATGATGCTTGAAGCTTGCCTCCTTTGATGCGTTTTCTCAAGACTGTGCTAGTGGTTTATCCCTGGAAGAAACCTAAACTTCTATACACTGAGAAACTTTATTGACTTCACTCGGTGGAAAAACTATGAATCCATTCCTCTTGTTTCCTGAAGGATAAGAACACTAGAAGATGTTGCTGGAATTCAAACTTTTCTTCAATGTATGGGTGTTATTCCTCACAAGAACCGAAGATGCAGCTTGTGATAAATAGTGTGTGTTGGTTGTATATAAATATTGGAGTTGCGACAAATGTACAAATGTTCAAGCATGTTTAATGAAGTAGACTATTGTTGTGTGATCAATATGTAATTTCTGCAATCTAGGTTGATAACCAAAGGACTGGTTATGAATTGAAGACTATGTGAAGTTGTTCTTGCAGCGTTGGAGTTGAAATTTGTTGTAGAGCTGGAAGAAAAATCTATATTGGTGGATATTTTCCATTCATAGAAAGTTGGACACCTTTTCCAATATGCCTCAAATAACTACTGTCGATTATTGAAGACCATGTTTGACTGACACAAACTAAACATTTATACATACTTGTTATTTGGTTGATGTAGTTGAGCATTCAACCTCAAAAAATTGAAGACTGGAGTCTACCCTGTATAGGAGTTAATATTTGATTTGCTAGTATTTTTTCTGTTCATGAAGGAAGTGATGTGAATAAGTATTTTGCAAGTAAAACATTGTGTTGAGAAAAATTTCAATTTGTGTTTCCTTGTATGCTTGAAGCATTGATAGTATTTTTTCTGCAAGACAACATTGTACATAATTTGCAAAGACCATTGTGAGTGCTCACTGACATAACTAAGTTTGCAACCTATTGCTACAGCTGTAGAATTGAATTTGTTTGCTGCAGAATGAATTTAGTGTTGTAGAATTGAATGTAATTGATTGTTGTTGTATTAAATCGTAAGCTGATGCAGAATCGTGTTGCAACAAAGTGGTTTTTACAAACTGTTGCAAAAAGTGTTGGATGACTGTTTGGTTGTTGAATGACAGTATTGAGCTTTCATAAATGCTTGGGAGTGATTGTACAGATTGTACAAATTGTATTGCAGGTTATTGCAGATCAAAAACTACTGTAAGGGTGCAGTTGGTTCAACGGAAGAAAATTGCAGAACAAGACCACATCAATTTAGGTATAGCAGATTCCTCAATTCAACCATCATATATGTAACTTGCAATCATGTCTTTTTGTAAGTTCCTCTGTAGTTTTGGTACTTGCTTTTTTTTGTAAGTATTAAAATTTGAAATGAAAAGTTGAATTGTGTATTGTATATGGGTGCATTTCCCGCAGTGATCGATTCCCCTCACCTTTTAAGGTTGAATCTGCTGAGTTGTAAAGGGTGGAGTTGTAAGAATCCTTATGTATTTTACTATGCCTAGACTTCTCCTCTTCCACCTAACAAGGGGAACATTATGTTAGGCTTCAAGTTTCAGAGCCCTCTTCTAATAACTAGCAGCCATGACCTTCTTCAAGCCAGAGAAAGTGATCCTGAGCCACAGATAGTTTCAAAGGCCATATTCAATGAAGAACCACATAAATGGAAGGGAACCATTTTTAGAGATCTCATGTGTTTTGTTTCTAGTTGTGACACATTGAGGCTCTCCTCTCCTAGCATTGTTCTTAATAGGGGGAATAAAGACCCTCAGTAACAAGCGAGCTAGATCAAGCGCGCGTGTGAAGATATATGTTCTACTGAGATCCAGAGTTAGTGGTCATTCTAAAACCACTAGTATGAAGAGCATATTAATGTAGCAGAAGCAAGTGCAAGATTCTAGATAACTCGCTTGGCAAAATATTATCAAGCTGGAAATGTTCAACAAGATGCAGTCGTTCACTTCTTGTTTTTAGCTCGATAGTTTGTGGTTAGCTTCAAACCACCCACATAGTAGAAGATTTCAACTTCTGATAGCCATTTTGGTTGGTGGTCAGCCAAAGCCACCCCTTCAGAGAGCTCTTGTATCTAGTAGAAAATGGTACAATCTTTTCCTTACTTGCTTGGCATAGTGATTTGTCAAGCTTTTTATTCAACTCTTTTTTTTTCTTGGACTCATATACACCCTTTCGATTAAGGGGGGAATTGTTGGGAATATAATCCTTTCAGTTAGAATTTTCCCATATTGTATTATTATTATTCATCATTTTTCATGAGAAAATGAAATGATGTGTAGGGGAGACAAGAGTCACCGAGGAGTCCAAGAGACCACTTGGAATATGAAACCAATGGTCAATTCTTATGTATATAAGTACATTAGTTAATGAGAAGTAAATGTGTTTTGACAGCTATCTTTTTGTTTTGTGTGATTATCCTATTTTTCTAAATTGGATTGTGTTTGTAAATATTATTTATTCCCTAATGAGATCCTTACGGTATCAGTGAAAGAAAGACAAGCACAACAAAATAAGAGAACACAAAGATTCCCCTTGGAAAAACCTTCACGAGAGAAAAACCCAACAAAATTCTTCACTATAGATTCGTTAGTAAGTGCAATGTATTCTAGTACAATCCAAGGGATAAATGCTCTTCCACATAAAGTTTGAGAGAATACTGAAGATAAGATGTCTTCCAATTCTACAACCCAAAAGAGTCTTCTCTTAGCTTGAGTGAACCTCTTCATCAAGTAGGAGTGAACATGCTTGGTGTACAAATGAGGAATGTGGCCTCCTTATTTATACTCTTTTTTTGTTTACTTTTCACTAACTCTGTCGAATTCATTGGGGAATATTTACCTAATGCTAATGTAGTGTTACCTAGTAACTGGGGTGGTTTTACATAGTGATTTGTGTGGGGATGACTTGATTTTTTTCACTTAAATTTATTTTAGGAGTTTACATGATGAATTACAATATGATTATTTCCTGAAGGAAGTAAATTAATAATACATCAAGAATACAAGAAGAATATCTTCCTAAGTTACACAATATTCAATAGCTAGAATTTTTATTCCAGCTTTTCATTTCAATCTCATTATTTCATTTCATTTTTATTATATATCGACATATATAGAGGACTAATGACTCGTCTGTGAGATGGGTATACAACTCACATGATCCATGAGCATGTACCTAGATTCATAAAGGGTAGTTGTGAACCATATATGTTTAGGTTCTCAAGCACTCTCTCCCTTAGAACACTTGTCCCGATGGGAGCCATATGTTATCACATTTATTGTTGCTGGGAGTGACTCCTCATTTTGTCAGAGAATACCATCGTCATGATCCTAGTCCTTACACTTGAGGCAGTGTTTTATCAAAGGATACCAATGGATGTTGATTGATTCCATTATTGAGTAGTTGGATCATAGAGGGGCATAGTAGCATAGGGGCCACCCAAAGCATTATCTATCCCTCTTCATGATCTCCCTTGCCATACATTTCAAATCGTGGTTCAATGGGATTTAGGAGCAGTTCTATACAGTTGGGTCTTATGTTTCCTTTCCATTCAAAGTTGGCAGAGTTAGCACAGATGGATTACACTTTGTAGCTGCAGCTCAGAGCAGGTATATAACAGAGGTATACTATGGATTTCATGAATTCTATTGATATAATTGACTATGTCAAAATTTGTTATGCATTTGGGATCATGATTCTTTTTTGTTGTTATTAGTAGGACTAGTGTTAGGTGTAGTATTAGGTATATTAGTGGTAGTTTTATGTATATTCTCTTGTTTGAGTTAATTACCTATGTAACATATAGATCAGTTCTCTGTCTCTTGGATTCATGCTTCGAACTTTCCATCATCCATCTCATCCAATGATTTCCAAATTCTTTGACTTGGACATGACTAATGAACCCAAGGACCTTCCCCTCTATGACTTGTTTGATTGGATGGCCTCCATGTTTTTCCTCTAGTGTATTGGATCTAGAGTGTGTGGAAAAGTCTATAGACCCGTTAATCTTTTTTACTTGTAGCTTATGTGGATCCAATGTGGTAAAGTAGGACTAGTCACCGGAATTGTATCCCCTATATTCAAAACAAGTGCTCCCATCCTTGAAATTAATTAATGGCTAAAGGGGTAGGTAATCCTCCTTTGTATGGGGTTAAGCCTACTTTCCCTTAAAAAAGACATTACTATGACAACTCTGTCAGGATATGGATGCTCACTAGTAGCAGAGATAAGGCTGTGGCATAATTGGGGCACAAAAGTATATCCAAGTCCAATACCTTTTGGCCATTAGCTAACTAAAGCAAATGCAAAAATGAATTGTGCTTCAAAGAAATATCCAGAAAATTCAAAGCAAGTATGAAATGTGAAATGTGCAAAGTTATAAAGTGTGAAATAAACAATGACTTAATAGACTCGAAAGGGTTCCTTCTAAGTACTACATCCATTTTTTTTAAATCATGCTTCTCATGTGTTTGTTACTCTCACAAATATCATAGAGGCCCCTGAAATCTCTTTCTCTCCAAAGGTAATTCAAGTCTATCCTAAATTCAACCCTCACTTTGATCAAATCCTATCACTGTCACTTACTCTACTTTCACCCTAGAGGGCGAGGATTGATCTATGCATTTCATTTGTAATTAATTTGAGTAGGAGTATGTATGTAAAACTACTTGATCTTGTCCTATATTGCAACTAGGTAATTGTCTTGCTCTTGTTGTTTTAATTTGATCACCATTGTATTAGCATAAATTAGCAATTAGTCATTTATCAATATTAGTCATGGTAAGTGCACTAACACCTCATGCAAACATCATACATGATTATTTGTTTATCTTGAGCTATGGTCAAATTTTGACCAAAGTTTGACTTTTTGACTTGGTCAACGAGTCAAGTCAGCAACGGGATCTCACTATGATGCATCAATGATCATGTGTTTTCCATTATAGGCCAATTGGACCACTCAAAGTATCAGTTTTGGATTAATAGGCTTAATTAATTATTATTTTTAAAAAATTGGCAAAAAATAATTAAGCCTATTTTATTAAAAATATTTGGAGATTGCTTCATAGAGATCATACCAAATTGACTATGGGAATATGAGTATGGGATCTTATGTTTTTTAGGTCCACAAATCCATACATGCAATCATATTTCCATTCTCGGCAAGGGAATATTCATATTTGAGTAGATTCATGATTTATTATTATTTGCAACATAAAAATTAAAAATTAAAAGATGACTAAGGTTTTTAATGTATGTTTTGAGATAAGTGAATGGTAAAATATGACTAGGGTTATGATGTGATTTCCCCTTAGACACATTTGGGACACTTTTCTTAGCATTACAACATGTTATCACTTGGCATGTGGTGTTCATCTTCTTGGTGTGGTGCATTCTCCTCTTGAGGTGAAATTGATCGAAATAGCTAAAATAAAAGCATGTAAATAAAGTTATAACTTGAAAAAAATGTAAATTAGGATCCCTAATGACCCCCCATGTCCCTAAGGCATAAAAGTTGTCAAAATAATGATTTTTTGTGCTGTTAAAAAGGGTTGTAAAAGGTAATTCTCCCCCTCACTAGATAGTCATTTCCAGCTTAGTAAAAAAAGATAAAGTGGGATTAAATCTCCACCATTGCTCATATTTTTATATATTTTAATCCCAATAGTCCACATAAGGATTGGGTAGATTTTTCTCCTCACTAGCTATAAAAGAGAGTGAGCGACTCATTTGAAAGGGACTTTTGGCTCATTTCAACAATGAATAATAAAATTACTCTTGTGCAAATCATTGTCTCTTGGATGGATATGATTGATTTCTCTTTCTTCCCAAGCTCCTATACTGCTAGATCTTATACTCCATTTCCGATAATTTTCTTAAAGTTATTGTGCTTGCAAGAGGGAAGGTGATTTCATCTAGAGCGTCTTGGGAAACTTGGGAATTTTGGATGACTTGCTCTTATTACAGGAGGTTCAATTGTGAATGAAAATAAATTCCGTTTATGCCATTTATTTCTTTCTCTCTCTTCTTTTTATCCTTGCTAGCTCATTCGATATCCAAATTCCAAGCTCGTTTTTAGCTTTCTAATGACTTGTAGATTTCATCTAGAGCGTCTTGGGAAATTTGAGCATTTTGGATGACTTGCTCTTGTGACAGGAGGTTCAATTGTGAATGAAAGTAAATTTTGTTTATGCCATTTATTTCTTTATCTATATTCTTGTTATTCTTGCTAGCTCATTTGATTTCCAAATTCCAAGCTCATTTTTAGCTTTCTAATTACATTTCATCTTTCTAATAACTTGTTGGGATTCCATAGGTCGAATTCTATGGGGAATAAAGGATAATTTAGTGGGGAGTAAGTTTGTGATCAAATCGATGATGTTGAGCAAGGAGAAAATTAACCATCCAGTGCAAGGTATGTACTTGGACTTTGTTAAATAGTTTCTGGAAACCATTTGTGATCAAAACAAAAAATTTAATTCTCTTTCCAAAAAAATTGTATTTGCATGCTTAGTGTATTGAGCAAATTTCCACTTAGGTTTTCATCCTATTGTATTTTGGAGCATAAAATAAACCATAACGACTTCATATTGACCCCACAACACCTTGGAACTAAGGCACTGATCATCTAGTTAATTCTCCCTAGGTTATCTCCCTTTCTTGTTTTATCTCAATCTCTGATATTTTCTTCGTAATCTCAAGGAAAGCAACTTGGAACCAATTCGGCCCTAGCACTAGTCTCCTAGAATTTGGTTTTAAATTCAACTATTGAGGCTTTCCTTGAATTGGATTGCATCAATCACACTTATCTATCCACCTAGCCAAATTGCATAATTATAGCTCACTAGTCATTTGATTAATTTTAGGAAGCATTCCTCAAAGTACATTTCATTTCTTAATTGCCAAGTCTTTAATAGTGCCAAGTAGCCAAAAATAGGTATGGCTATCAAGGCTTATTTGGGGAACCTTTCATGGCTAGTATGGTTCTCCTTGAGTGGATTATGAAGCCTAAAGAGAGAGAAGAAACATATCCAGTGTGATAACCAACATATTTTTTGGGGATATGATTCTTTATATGTCACATTTCTTAGTGGTTGTAGCTCTCTGCCATCCTGGATAGTATTTACATATTTAGAGTCTCTAGAGAAAGTGTGGTAACAAAACCCAATAGGTACAAATTCAAAGGAGGGGGGGTAAATGATATTAGGTACTTTAAACCCAAAGTTACTTTGGTACTCATTATACATCCCAACAATACTAGCACTAACCCTATAGAATTTAAATTGAGCATCCTCAAACATAACAAAATTCATGTGCCTTTAAACCCCCCAAATAAAGAATAGGGGCAAATTTAAATAGTTAACACCAATTGAGAACTAGAAGTTTAGACTCCCACCAAAAGAGCCATGAACCCAACTAAAAAATACATTTAGAGTCTTAGCTACTTATGTCTAAAATTATTTGGTAATGGAACAATCAACTACTAGGTGGTCCACTAATTCATCTTCTCTTTTGCAAAGGGGATAATAATTAGATCCATAACCTCCTCTCTTACAAAAAATATCTCAAGTCATGATCTTATTTTCCAATGCTGTCCAACATAGCATTTAAGTTTCATTGGATCATTCCACTTCCATGATATATTATACCATCATTTATAATGTGGCTCCTAACAATAGAAAGATATGACCTCATATGCTAGCTTAGCACTTACCTACCTAGTTGATTCATTCCAAGACCAAACAATTTCATTATCCAACCCTGAGAGCCTAATTTTGTTGATGTATTTGTAACTTCGGAATGTATTCACTTGTATATATTGTATTTCATTTGTCCCTGATGCTCCTATCAGGAGAATCGCTTATATTTTTTTGTACCCCGATGTTCCTATTGGGAGAATTACTAAAAGTCATGAGGAAGTCCCCTCCGTTGTAAGCCGGGTCATTAGTACCCTAGTTATGGTTACTTGAGCCTACATAACTGAGTCAAATATTAAGTGAACGAAAGAGTATAAATAGAGAGTGAGCCTCTCTATTTATCACACACACTCACCCAGCTATAATGCATAGGTGAGAAAACAGGAGCTCACACAAGTGAGAGAGAGAGAGAGAATAACTGTTGGAGATCATGTTTCTATCTTTGGGTTTTACTGTTGCCATTGGTGCTCATTCTATGTCTAAGGAAGTTGCGGTATTTTTCCTTTGTGGTTTCCCCGAGGATAAATATTTGTGTCTATTGTCTCTTGTGATTGATTGATGGCATGTTATTCTCTCAAATAAGATCCTATGATCATATTGTCAAATTGATAAAAATCTAGCATGGTATTAGAGCTAACCTGAGAAGAAGACATTGTGCAGCTGCAGAAGCTAGGGCTTCTTACTTTTTGGGTCTCTATCCACAATCCATCAGCAAAAGGAGGCTAGGATAACTCTGAATTGAAGGGCGCATCTTTCTGTCGAAGCAAAATTTGATTCCGAGCATTTTTCAGTTTTTGCTGCGGGAAATTAGGGCTTTTCACAGAAGTGGAATTTTTGAGTGAGCCCAACATATGATTGCTCTCCTCCTAAAAATCGAAATTTAGAGACCAAGGTCAAAGTTTTTGGTTGATTAAAACTCCGATAAAGTCAAACCCTAGTTTGACCTTGTGCCCGAAATACCCTAAAATACTAAAACTGGTAGTTTTGGCACATTCGCTATATCTTGGGATTGAAGAAGTCTTAGGGGCCTAAATTTTCACAAGGAGAATATACAATCCTGATGTACCGTGTGTAAAAATTTCAGCCTCAGATTCACTATACCCTGGGAGATATGATTCCTCCAAATCAGGGTTCCAGCCTCTTCCAAGATTCTTCCCTAAACATGACACCTAGGGAGAATTGTTGTATCTCGGGATACGAAGGTCCAAATGAAATTTCACAAGATTTTCCAGATAGGGAATGGACTTTAATTTATGTGTTAAATGTTTCAGACCATGATGATGAAACAGGGACACGTGGAATTCCATACAAGTTCGCTATGCTGAATAGTCCTGAATTAAGTCATCGTGGGAAAACTATCATAAGCCCCAATTGGTGAAACCAATTCTGATGAAACCTATGGTTTCAAAAATAGGACAAACGAGGCTACCTCAGTATGAAATTTCAGACACATAGGAGCAGTACTTTCAGACATACCACAGAAACAGTATAAGGAATTTCTGCAAAAGAAATTGGAAAACTAGGGCTTCCTGTTCTGGGAGTTTCCCTCCACTGTTTTCAAAAAAGGAGTACATTGGACAGCTCACCTTGAAGAGTTCTATATTTCTATCCAATCATAAGTTTGAAATTCCAAGTTTTGAAAATTAGGGTTTCTCTGACAAACCCTAGATCAGCCAAATCCGGAACAAGGACAGACACCTCAAATCGGTAAGATCTATTCTTTTGTTATTTACATTTGAGGTTCTCATTTCAAAATGACCTATCACACCAGCTTGATAACAAGCTTGGTGAAGCTGAAAAATTTCGAGCATGGAAGTATAATTTTTCACCGGTTCTTGAAGAAAATGAATTGGACACCTACATAAGTGGAGAGGTTCCAGTTCCAGAGGGAGATGAGGCTAAATCCTTACACAAGAAGAACTTGGTCAAGGCTAAGAGGATAATTGTTGATTCAATCAAGGATCACCTTATACCACAAGTTTCTTCCCTAAAGACACCTAAAGAGATGTTTGATTCCTTGACCAAGCTATTTGAAGGGAAGAGCATAAATCGGAAGATGACTTTGAGAAACCAGTTGAAGAATGTAAAGATCCATAATGCATAGACCATATAGTCATACTTTACAAGGGTCTCTCAAATCAAAGAACAACTTGAAGCAGTGGATGAAGAAGTAGAGAATACATAAATTGTGATAACCACCTTGAATGGCCTCCCATGATCAAGAGATTTATCCATTCAAGGAATATGTGCCATAAGGAAGGGATTACCTTCAACAGAATTTGGGAAGAGTGCACACAAGAAGAAGCTTGACTCATAATAAGAGAAGAGAAAATGGGAGCAACTGAAGATCAAGCTCTCACCATCCAAAGAATGATCAAGAAGGAGTCTACCCACGAAACGAATAAAGATAAGTATTCAATTGTCATTTCATGAAATTGTTTTGTTATGCATTTGTTTATATTCATTTGATTTCTTATGCATGATAGAATGTTCGCATTAATGACAGTATACTACTAATATGCATGTGATAGGTAAGTAGCTCATGGTGCTATACAACTCTCCATTGCTACTTATCTAGAATGAAACCTTTTTGCTGACATATTGGATTAGTGCACAATCTCAATGATGTCATGGTAGAGATGGAAGGCATCTAGAAAGTTTCTGTGATATGGATGAATGTTGTATTGGCTAAAATAGTTGCATGGTTATATCTTTATTCATAAGAATTTGACATTATGAATATGCCTTATGAAATGTTTCTAACCATACAACTAATGCATTTGACTTGTAGGAAAGATCGCGTACAATCACCTACAAGAAAAGAAGGACGAGACTTGTTCCAAGTGACAATAGTTCGAGAAATAATCCAAGAATGAAGAATAATATGACAAATGCAGTTATGTGACACTGTTGAGTGACATCATTGAGGCAAAACCTTCCAGCTATGAAGAAGTATCCAAGAAGAAAGGGAATGAGAATACCAGTTCAAGAAGAATGATGTCTAGGATGTGGTATCGAGACCTTAAGGGAAGTCTGTAGTACCTTCCATATGGATCTACAAGATCCAGCATGTAGTAGATGGCAACATAGTGGGATACAAGGAAAGATTCGTAGCACGAGGCCTCTCACAAAAGGAAGGCATAGACTACGAAGAGACATTTGCAGCCACTGGAAGTTAAGACACATGACAGGCAGACTTATGTGTGCAAATTAAAGAAGGCCTTGTACAAGCTCAGAAGGCACCCATGGGATAACACATACATGAGGAGCTTGAAGATCACCTAGAGTGATGAATATCTTAACCTTTGCTATAAGGTTGAAGATGAAAGGCTACAGAGGATGACAAGCTCACAAATGGGTGCGAGAAGAAATTTTGAAAAGGTTTAAGATAGAGGATCTTGGTATCCAGTGACCCTAGATGGATACATAGAATATTAGTAGCAGAGGAAGCTACTTGTCACTCGAGTACAGAATGTTTCAATGCATAGAGTATGAAAGGAAGAGGGAGAATGATGCTCCACTTCAGAGGGAATGACTACAGAAGATCCCGAGGTTCGACATGATGCAACAAGATGGACAGATTACTGATGACTCTAGGCTTTACTAAGAGTAAGGCGGATTCCAATGTTTACTTCAAGGTTGAAGGCGAAAGACTAATGATGCTACTACTATATGTCAATGACTTGTTCCTGACAGAAAAGAGGAACTCATTAAAGTTGCAAGAAGAAGACGTGTTGTCGAGTTCAATATGAAGGACTTGGATATGATGCACTACTTTCTAGGCATGGAGGTGTGGCAAAATGCAGATGGAATCTCCATGGGACAAGGGAAGTATGTAGTAGAGATCCTGAAGAGGTTCGAGATGATGGGTTGTAAGGCCATGACCACACCTATGGCATCGAACTTGAAGCTATCGAATGTTGCTTCATCAGAGTCGCTTGATGCCATGATATATCATTAGATGATTTGTTCCTCGATGTACCTGACAAATATGAGACCAGATATTTTCTTTGATGTGAACACATTGAGACATGTTCACCTGATGGTTTCAAAGCATGTAGTGAGGTACCTGAAGGGTATAGTTGAGTATGGGCTCAAGTATGATACGAATCAGAAGATTAACCTGTAGGGTCATGTGGATTCGGATTGGGCAGGCAGTTCCAGTGATAGGAAGAGAGCACTTTGAGGTGTTGCTTCAGTATGAGATCAGGTGTGATCTCTTGGTTTAGTAGGAAGGAGTCCTACATGGTGCTGAGAACAGTTGAGAGAGGATTAGTGAAGCTCCAACTTGTGATCTAGATCAAGATCTCTTGAAAGAGGGAGTTCTAGCATAAATGGTGAGACAGGTTGTCTAAGCATAAAATCTCGGTGAAGCTCGTAGGTTGTTCAGACATAAACGGTCCTGTAGGTTGTCCTTGGATGTAATCGGTTGTGGCAAAGCTCGCATGATATCCTTGGACATAATCATCACTGATGTGATTCTATGCTAGAAATGACCAGAGTGAAGTTTGAGTAATCAGGGAGAAGCTTGGTATTCTTCGGATCGAGGTTCCTTCCAAGGGGAAGTGATGAGTTCGTGAGCCTTTCCGACATGGTGGTAGGCGGGGCCTCCCATGGTCAAATATAATTGTTGTGCCTTTCTAACTTGGTGGTAGGCGGGGCCTCCCATGGTCAGATCTAAGTGCTGAGTACTGCATCCAGCATGAAAAAGGGTTGGATCTGTAGTGGAAATACTTGCAGAGGCAAGGTACTACATCCAGCATGAAAAAGGGTTGGCTCTGTAGTGGCCTACATCCAGTATGAAAAAGGACTGGCTTTGTAGAGACCCACATCCAGTATGAAAAAGTACTAGCTCTATGGAAGTACATCCAGCATGAAAAAGGGTGGTTCTATAGTGGCCTACATCCAGTATGAAAAAGGACTAGCTCTGTACAGACCCACATCCAGTATGAAAAAGGACTGGCTCTGTGGAAGTACATCCAACATGAAAAATGGTTGGCTCTATAGTGGCCTACATCCAGTATGAAAAAGGATTGGCTCTGTAGAGACCCACATCCAGTATGAAAAAGGACTATCTCTTTGGAAGTACATCCAGCATGAAAAAGGGTTGGCTCTGTAGTGGCCTACATCCAGTATGAAAAAGGACTGGCTTTGTAGAGACCCACATCCAGTATGAAAAAGGATTGGCTCTGTGGAAGTACATCTAGCATGAAAAAGGGTTGGCTCTGTAGTGGTCTACATCGAGTATGAAAAAGGACTGGCTATGTAGAGACCCACATCCAGTATGAAAAAGGACTGCATATGTGGAAGTTCATCCAGCATGAAAAAGGGCTGGCTCTGTAGAGACCCACATCCAGTATGAAAAAGGATTGGCTCTGTGGAAGTACATCCAGCATGAAAAAGAGCTAGCTCTTTAGTGGCCTACATCCAATATGAAAAAGGACTCGCTCTGTAGAGACCCACATCTAGTATGAAAAAGGATTGGCTCTGTGGAAGTACATTCAACATGAAAAAGGGTTGGCTCTGTAGTGGCCTACATCTAGTATGAAAAAGGACTGGCTCTGTAGAGACCCACATCCAGTATGAAAAAGGACTGGCTCTGTGGAAGTACATCCAGCATGAAAAAGTGTTGGCTCTGTAGTGGCCTACATCCAGTATGAAAAAGGACTGGCTCTATAGATACCCACATCTAGTATGAAAAATGACTGGCTCTGTGGAGGTACATCCAGTATGAAAAAGGCCTGGCTCTGTAGAGGCCTACATCCAATATGAAAAAGGACTGGCTCTATAGAGGAAGACCTACATGGAGGCTAGGCCTACAACCAACATGAAAAAGGGCTGGCTCTGTAGAACTTCCTGTGATGAGAAGAATTCATAGATAGCACCATTTGATCGAGATAGCAGAAGCAGTGATGATCCAACTTTGATGATGATCCAGAGAAGAAGACTTGTGCTGATGAATTGTGTGAAGAGAATACCTTCCTAGTTAAGAGGGAGTGTTGATGTATTTGTAACTTGAAAATGTATTCACTTGTATATATTGTATTTCATTTGTCCCTGATGCTCCTATCGGGAGAATCACTTGTATTTCTTTGTACTCCGATGTTCCTATCGGGAGAATTACTAAAAGTCACTGAGGAATTCCCCTCCGTTGTAAGTCGGGTCATTAGTACCCTAGTTGTGGTTACTCGAGCCTACATAACTGAGTTAGGATTACTCAAGCCTACATAACTGAGTCAAATATTAAGTGAACGAAAGAGTATAAATAGAGAGTGAGCCTCTCTATTTATCACACACACTCACCAGCTATAGCGCATAGGTGAGAGAAGAGGAGCTCACACAAGTGAGAGAGAGAACAACTGTTGGAGATCATCTTTCCGTCTTTGGGTTTTACTGCTGCCATTGGTGCTCATTCTATCTCTGAGGAAGTTGCGGGGTTTTTCCTTTATGGTTTCCCCGAGGATAAATATTTGCGTCTATTGTCTCTTGTGATTGATTGTTGTGCATGTTATTCTCTCAGATAAGATCCTAAGATCATATTGCTTAAATGATAAAAATCTAACAAAATTCACAATGGGTTAATATTTTTATATATCGGTCTCATTCTGTTGCAAAGTTTCGAACTAGCCCCAAATTCTCAACTCATAACTAGTATTGACTTCCTAAAGGCCCAAGATCAAGCCTCTCACTTGGTTCAAAAAGAAAGGCCATTGTTCTTCAAATTATGAACAATGTTATCCAATTATTTATAAGCCCCATCTCCACCAATAAAAGGATCCACCCACAACCTCACTTGACATCCATTCCCCAGCTTCCACGCTAGTCGATATCCCAAAACAAGGAAAGCAATAGTCAAACTGCTCCACATGTTGGATGCCAAGCATCCCTTTTTGTAGCCCTTCTTGATCAAATCAGATCATTGGCTTGTTTTTTAAGTATTTGTATAATTTCAATCCATGACCCTTTCCTAATCAATCCTCTTTAAAGGTTTTTCATAGCCAAAGCTTGACCAAACTAGAAATAGTTTATATGCCCCAACCCCCGAATTTTCTTGGCACAAAGATCCTATCCCATCTAGCTAGGTGCACCCCCTTCTTGGTTCTGCTACCTAGTAACCACAAAAAACTGATCACTTTCTGCTTGATCTTATTGAGAATGAATTTTGGAATCTTAGCTAAAGATAGCCAATACACATGGATATTCTCTAAGAACATATTTAAGCAAAATCAACCTTTCTCCCAAAGAAATCTATCCAAAGCACTAATTATCCATTTTTCTTTCTATCTTCTTAACAAGCCACATCCAGTCTTCTTTCATATAATTTATGCTTAGATACTTTATACTAGATTCAATGGATTCCATAGGATAGGGAAGGAAGCCCTAAACCTGATCCATTACTACCTTATCAATATCGTACCGAAGAAATCTAGATTTCTACGGACTAATATCCATTTCCAAAGACACGAAACAACTTAATAATTACCTAAAATCTCTCCACTCCTCTAGAATATCAATTCCAAAATGAAGCACATCATCCACAAACAATAGATGTGTGATGTGATGAAGGGTTGATATTCTTACACCTCTAATTCTTCCTTCCCGCTTCGCCTGATCTATTAACTTGCTCATCCCTTCCACTACTAAGAGGAAAAGTAAGGGAGATAAGGGGCATCCCTGTATGAGACCCCTATATATTATAAAAAACTCCAAAGGTGAACTATTTATGAGGACAACAAAATTTATAGATGAAATGCAACCCATGATCCAGTATATCACTTCAATGTTTAAACCAATTTGAAGGAGAATCAACCTTAAAAGAGTCCAGTCAATTTTTTCATAGGATTTGACCAAGTCTATTTTCAAGATTGATGCTCTCAACTTCTTTACCTTAATTGAATGGAGACTCTCATGAGCTACACCGATGGCATAAAAAAATTGTCTATTGTTTAAGAACCCAAATTTCTCTTTGGACGAGCACTCTACCAGTCTAGGCTTGATTCTTGGAAATCACTTTAGCTATGACCTTATAAATCAAGTTGTAGAGAGATATAGGTCTATAGTCATTAATATAACTCGGAGTGTCATTTTTCAGAATTAGTGTAATGAATGTTGCATTAATAACTATGGAAACTGCTCTTGTTGCTTTTGATTCTTCCACCGCCATTTGTAAATCAGGTCCCAAAATATCAAAGAATTTTAAAAAGAACTCCATTTTCCAACCGTCGTGGCCTGGACTCTTATCTTTAGCCATATTCTTCAAAACGTGTTCAATTTCTTTTAAGGAAACAACGCCCCCCACACTTTTCCTATCTAAGACTAAAGAAAATCTAGGAAGACACTGGATGACTTTCAACTGTGCACCTATATTACTTACTTCCAAATTTTGAACTAAGGAACCAAAGTGTACCATTGTTGCCTCCTCCAACCCCTTTTGAGAAGATACTTTGTGCTCGCTCTAATCCATTAAATCCCAAACAACATTATAGTTCCTTCTTTGATCTGCATATTTGTGGAAGCACTTAGTATTTAGATCCCCTTGTGAGAGCCATATAGCCTTGCTTTTAAACCTCTAAAATTCCTCTTCTATCCTCAAGATTTGCTATTTTTTCTCCTCTAGTATGGTCAATTAATATTTATCATGCTCAAAAAGAATCCATGAACCATTGCTAGTAAAGTTGGAATGCATTTATTCCTCAATCTTCATAAGATCCTCCTTTAAAGCACATGTTTTCTCCTTCTCCCATTCAATAATTTGTTTTAAGCTTCTACAAATTAAGAGCCAGTTGTTGCATCATAGTACCCACTAAGACCTACTTCAATTCCTCCCACTTATTCCTGACTAACAATGAGAAATCATCATCATCCTTCTAAACATGGTTAAATATAAATGGATATTTAACCCTATAATAATCAACTTCTAATTTCAGACATATAGGCATATGGTCATAGATATTGACATTTACAACCCAAGATTTATAAGATCCGCCACATCAGTTAACCCCTCCACCAATAGAAATTTTTCTAAAAGCTTGGCCACTCTTCCATCACCCAATCTCCCATTCTTTCATGTAGGGATCAAAGGGAGAGGATCAACATCAATGAGATTTGCAGCTTGAAAGATGTGCTTAAACCACCCCCGACAAAGGGTCCAAACGAGGATGGGAACCCCAGAGTTCTCTAGCAAATGGAGTAAGGTTAAGGTCACCCCCAAGTATCAAAGAGGACTTGTTTAGATTACCACAACTCTCCATCTCCGTACAAATATCTATCCTTCCATCATAAGGCATGTAGCAATTTACAATCTTCAAGGATTGATCCAAATACTAGACATGTCCCACCAAAAGAATGCATGCAGAGGAAAGGAATTGTCTAATATTATCCCTTTGACAGTTCTAGGATGAGAGTAAACCCCATGTTTTCCCATCTACATCCACAAAGAAATGCTCCCAACCAAGAAGGAGTCTTAGAAAGAGATCCCTCTCCTTTGATCCAAACACAATTGTCTCTTGTATAAGAAGAATATCAGGTGAGACCACTTCTAATAATCTATTGAGGGCATTAAAATTCAAAGATCCCCCAACTCCATGTATATTAAAGGACATGAGGATCATTAAGTGACATGTGGAGAGGCCTTCTCTGCTCTAAGGGGCCTGAAATCATCAGATAAAGCTTCCACAGATTGTGAATCAAAGGAGAAACCATGTAAGTATAACAGGGAGGAGGAGATAGATTTAGTCAGAAGTGAAACCTCAAAACCACCATGCACAAAACCAACTTTTTTCTTCCTCCCTTTCCCATATGGTTTGTTTCTCACCATTACATTTGATTTTAGTGTCGAATCGCAAGATGAGACAAACTCAGACACAAATTTAGTATACACGGGAAGGAATGGATTACTGCTGAAGGGAATCCTTATAAGACAAGATAGAAGAGGGAGCCAAAGATTTAGAAGAGCGTTCGTCCCCCACAAAAAAAGATTGATGAACCTTCCTATAATAAGTTTCCAAAGGTGTCAACGATCTTGTTACCCCTGTTGTGCTCTTCAAAAGAAGAGGGCTACCAAGCAGAAGCTCAAGAGAGGCTACAAGTGGAACTCGAAAGCGTAAGACACTTCCTTGATCCTCATCACCCTAGGTGTCTTGAGCAAGTTTAGAAACCGGATAAAAAACCCAACCCAAGCCATCCCTTCCACAGAAAGATCAACAACTCTAGAGGGACTTCCAACACTCAAACAAGGAAAACTTGAACCAACAATCATCTTATAACCACCTTCACAAGGGACACCCAAGATATGAGAACTCTTTACTGGAAAATTGGCACCCCCCCCAACCCCCACCAAAGGAGCTTACAAAGCATTGTTTGATCTCTACTTCATTGATGAACTGAACTTCTGATTCACTAAGAGAATCGAAAAAAGCAGGAAAAAGGGCCTTCAACTTACCAAAAAAAAGAAGTGGCATTCTCGAGGGGGAAATAGATGGAAATTTGACTTGACATCTCATATGCTTCATCAATACAGGGGCTTGCTTCCATCCTATGTTCATGATAAATCACCCTTGGAGGTTCATCACCAGTGGCTGAAGTACCTTTCGAGATGAGGCCTAGACATTTCTTCGACAAATGACCTATCTCCTTGCACCCATGACACCTGAATGGTGTTTTCCAATAATCAAGGCATTGTTGGATCACCTTGTCACCCCAAATAATCTCCAAGTTAGTTGGTAACCCTAGATCCAAGTCTATCTCTACAAGGACCCACGCAGTTCGAGTCCGAGTTATAAAACATTGAGATGGATGTAGAGGACCAATCAATGGAGCACTCTCCTTGATGCTTATTTGATTATAATGTTGATTTATTTCAACTACTTTTCATTATTGCAATTTTGACTCTAGATAGTAGATACTAGACAATGATGATAGTCCTTAACTCTTTACTATTTTCTGAGAAATTTTAATTTACTATTAGACTCGTCTATTTCAGTGTTCTAACTTCCTTGTGTTCACTGTTCAGTATCTATTTCAAACTTCACAATTTGTTGCATTATCTTTTGACTTCTACAAATTTGAAATTTGAATTTAGATATTCATTGCATAATGATAATGATGAATTTAGCCTTTAGTTTTTAGCTTTTACATGGTAATAGTTCAATATCATTTACAAATTTAAATTTGATATTTGAAATTTGGTAATAGTTCAGTGTCATGTACAAATTTAATCATTCAGTATCATTTACAAATTTGAAAAATGAATTTAGATGTACATTGCATAATAATGAATCTAGTTTTTAGTTTTTACATGGTAATAGTTATTGTTGGGATTTATCAATTTTATGACTCCAATGTCCCCCCATTTCCCAAGTGTTAGATTTTCTTAAAGATTATAGCAGTATATCTTAATTGCATTTATCAATAGGATCACTAGAATATAGACAAAGCATAGAACAATAACACAAGTACTTTTCACCTAGGAAACCCAATTGGGAAAAACCCAACAAGCTTCGTCTAGATATGATAATTCTGAGATCAGAGTGCAATGAAGAAAGAAAAGAAAAATAAGAAAATGCCTTCCAAATATGAAACCCTGAAAACTAGTCTTCTTTTGAGATGTTGTGTAGTTGCACCTCTGCTAGAAACTACGCACCTCTCTTGTGTTGTTGCACTGTTGTTGTGTGTAATAATGAGGAGGGGCGCCTCCTATTTATATTGTTTTCCCACCCATAAATTAACTGGGTTGACTTCACTTGGGGGTGCAATAATAATTTTATATTTTATTATTTTTATTTATTCTTTTATTGCTGGCTTTTCACCCCAATGATGGCATTGTTCTTTCTAGGGTTTAGATGAATGATTACAACATGTTCAACTCCTGAAGGAGGACAATAAGAATAGCTTCTGAAGTTGCACAAACTCCAACACCCCCTCTCAACACGGAAGGTATTCTTTGGTCTTCATGAGCATCAGCATCATCATCATCTGGGTTTCATCTGTACATCTATACTGTCTCCATCATCTCTAAACGTACTGAAGGTTGTCTTTATAAATTTGTTCTATCCAGATGTCTGAGAGAGAATCTTCTACTACCTATCCATCTCTACTACTAATGGAATACTTCCATACCTGGCACACGTGCACGACCATCTACTACCTATTTGTCTTATCTATCGATGGGGTACTCCCATACCTGGCTGAGAACCTGAACAAGTAGAGGTACTTGTGCAATCACCCGACCATTTTCTACCTGTCCGACTCATCTGTCTATGGGATTTCTCCCATACCTGTCTGAGCACCTGGACGAGCAGACATGCATGACCATCTACTACATGTTCGTCTCATCTGCCGACAGGGTACTCGCATACATGGTTGAGAACCTGAACAAGTAGAAGTACCTGTGCAATCACAGGACCATCTGCTACCTGTCTGACTCATCTGTCGATGGGATTTCTCCCATACCTGGCTGAGCACATGGACCAGCAAAGGCACCTGTGTGAACCCGACCATCTACTAGCTGTCTGTCTCATCTGTCAATGGGATTTCTCCCATACCTGGTTGAGAACCTGGACGAGCAGAGATACTTGGGAAAGGGTATAGTGAGTGTCTCTCATTCATCTCTCCCTCTCAAGGAGGGATGTGTTCTCTTCTACTCCAAGTCTTCCGCGAAAGTATTCAAATTTCACCCTGGGAAGAGGCTTGGTGAGAACATCTGCAGTTTGGTCATCTATCGAAATATACTATAGCTTGACCACACCTTTCTGCACCATATCACGTATGAAGTGATACCGAATCTCTATGTGCTTTGACTTGTCATGAAATATAGGATTCACTGGCATCTGCACACAACTCTGGTTATGATAGTAAAACACGGTTGACTCTGGAATCTGGCCAAACAATCCTACAAGAAGTTTATGAAGCCAAACTGCTTCTCGGGTTGCTGAACTAGCAACCATATACTTGGCCTCTGCAGTACTGAGAGCTACTGAGTTCTGCTTCCTACTGCACCAAGAAATAACTGTAGAACCCAAACTGAAACAACATCTTGAAGTACTCTTCCTATCAGCAGTGCATCCGGCCCAATCTGAGTTTGCAAACCCTTGCAATTTCAAGTCACATTCTAAATCATATCGTAGACCATATCCCACGGTGCCACGTAAGTATCTGAGGACATGTTTTGCAACAATCCAGTGAATCTGCCTCGATTCACACATGAACTAACTGAGAGCATTCACAGCAAAACAAATATCTGGTCCAGTATTCGTCAAATACATCAAGAACCCAATCAACTGGTGATACATGGTGGGATCAATCAAATTTGAATCTGAAGTAGAATCCCTCAGCTTCTTCAAATTTGCATCCATCGAAGTAGCTATGGACTTGCAGTCCAACATTTCGAATCTCTTCAGTATATCTATGGTGTATTTTCCTTGTCCTAGGAAAATCTCTTTCTACCTCTGCCATACTTCTAATCCCAAGAAATAGTGCATCAATACAAGATCTTTCATTTCGAAGGCGAGTTTCTTCTTACACCATAAGTTAAGTTTCTCGTTTCCGATAAGAAACAAGTCATCAACATATAGTACCAAAATCAGTGACTCATCATTCACAACCTTGTAGTAAAGGTTGAGTTCTGCATCAGTCTTGGTGAATCCCATACTCACCAGGAATCCATCTATCCATCCATTTGATGCTTGTTTGAGTCCATATAATGCCTTTTTCAGCTTGCATACATGAGACTCCTTTCCATGGAAAACAAACCCTTCTGATTCTTCAATATTTACTTCTTCCTCAATAATACCATTGAGAAAGGCAGTCTTGACATCCATTGGATGTAAATTCCATCCCATAGCTGAAGCAATACCAATGATCGATCTGAAGGAACTGTATCGAGCCACAGGAGCAAATGTCTCATCGTAATTGACTCCCTCTTTCTGAGAGAACCCTCTGGAAACAAATCTAGCCTTGTATTTTTCAATACTCCCATCTGCTCCATGTTTGATTTTGTATAGCCATCTGGAAGTTACAACTGACTTTCCCTCGGGTCTCGGTACAATCTCCCACACATCATTCTTCATGATGGATTGATATTCTCCTGTCATGGAATCCTTCCAAACTTGGTGTATGGATGCATCTTCATAAGTGGTGGGTTATGAGTCAATGATATGACTCATCAATGCAACGTAACTGGAGAACCTCTAAGGTCTTTTTCTTTCTCCAAAAGTACCATGTGGAGATTCATGCCCCTCTGCATCCTGTAAGGCCTGTTGTGCCCATCTAGGTCTTTCCCGACTTACTGTCATATCTTCGGGAATATCAACTGTCGCGACTGGATCAATGTGATCGATTGGTTCATCCTTTCTTGCTAACTCATTCTAAACTGGAAAGGGAGATGATCTCATCTCCAATTCCTCATCATCGATCTCCATGTATGATCCACTTCCTTTCTTGACAACCATTTCTTCTTCAAAGGTCACATCCCTGCTAACTTTGATCTATCTGGATCCTGGAATGTAGATTTTGTAGGCATTTGAAGATTCATTGTATCCCACGAAACTTCCCTTCTTGCTTGAAGGTTCTAACTTCGTCCTTTTATCTTTGGGCACATGTATGTAGACTAGAAAGTAATTGTCCATCCTAGTGACGACTAGGTTCATCAAGAATCCTTCGAGTCATGATAGCAGTGTCATCAAGGTTCTATAGACTCAAATCCTTGCATTTGAGGGATAACTCCCTCTGTCTCTCAGAAGTCGGTTGAGTAAATCTTGTTGAAGCAACAAATATACCGACATTCGTTGAAGCTTTCTGTTTCTGATCACCAAATCTCTACATGAGATTATTTTGGGTCTAAGAGTCATAATACATACATCTAGAGGCTTTTTGCTCCCATTCCATCTGTATATCAATGGGATCCCTTGTCCTTGTAGATTATGGAATTCCCTACAAGTCAAATCCCTTCAGATGGTTAGCAATATTTCATAATCAATGTATTAACAAAATAATGTAGGGAACCTTTTAGTCAATGCTTCGACACAACACATGTAAGGTCATTATCTGAATGCTTATGGTCTCCATTATAGCATACCATTAAGAGTGTGTACCACTCCAGTATGTTATAAAGGAGTTGTGCAGCATGACCGGCTATTTAACTACCTAAATTTAGAAATGTAGATCTGTGTAAAACATATTAAAAAACAACTAGATCTAATCTACTAGAGCATGTAAAATCAAATACTTATCTTTTGTAGTTTTGTGGGTGGGCTCCCACTGTCAGAGTCCATTGATCTTCATATGCTTGATTCACAATCATCACAGTCTAGATCTTCAAATCATTTCTTAGAAGAAGAGCTCTAAACAATTATCCTTCCTTGGCTCCTTGTGAAGAGGGTCTTCTTCTACATCAGCAGTTGAAGCTTCATGCTTCCTTTTGTGGGAACTTTGACAACTATTGGCATAATGACCGTATTTCTTGCACCTATAGCATTGGATCTGAGATAGATCCTTATTTTGTTTCTTCTAATCTGGGGGCTGACTTCATCTCTTGTCTTGATTCTTATGAATGTATGGCTTCCTTCCCCTTCGCTTGCCTTTCTTGTTGTGGGATACGAAAGCTTGATTTTCCTCAGGTTGAGTACCATGAAATCTTTGGCGTTCTGCAATTTTGGTTTCTTCCTGAGTGTTATCTACCCAGATTTTATCAAATTTGGGCAACTTGGTTTGACCACTTATAGTTTGGATGAAAGACTCCCAAGATGGTGGGAGACCATTTAAGGTGGTCATGACAAGATTTATTTCTTCAAGGTTGTCTCCACTGGACTTTAGCTTGTCCTAGAGCTCGGTGATCCTCATGAAATATGAGACAATATTCTCAGACTTCATCATCTTCATGTTCAACAATTGATTCCTCAATGTGAGAGTCACATTGATGCTACTGTGTTCAAATAGCTTCTTTAGAGTTTTGAACATCCTCCTCACCGTCGTCTTTTCTGAGATCTGAGGAACCAAGTGATCTCTAACTGAGTCCACTAAAATCCTCCTTGCTTTGGCATCATCCTTTCTCCAGCGAGGTTTGTCTTCTCCGGCTTCTGGTTCTGGGACCTTTTCATTTACACACTATAATAGGTCATTTTCTTCTAATAGGAGAAGAACCCTAGACTTCCAGGGGATGAAGTTGGAAGCTCCTTCCAGACGATCTTCAACCTTCATGTTGATCATCTTGACTGTAGATCTGGATCTGAAACCCTAGCAGAGACTAGGTCAAAATTGAAGGTTGGAGTTTTGAAAAACTGACTCCACAAATAAATGCACCCCAGAGAGGCAAGTTGAGAAGAGGTAGAGTTGAGCCAAAACTATAGAGGGAGTAGGTCAAAAATTGAAACCCTAATTTCTATTGCAGCAGTAGAACTAGGTCAAAATTGAAAAATTCTAATAATTGAATTGTGTCTACACCAAAAGATGTGCCCCTTAGAGCGAAATTCCCAATGCCCTTTTTCTGCTAAAAGGTTGAGTGAAGACCTTGAAAGATGAAACCTCAGTTTCGACAGGTTTGCCGATAGAGTTCTGACAATGGCTTCTTCTATGACTGCTCTGATACCATGTTAGATTTTCTTAAAGATTATAGCAGTATATCTTAATTGCATTTATAATAGGATCACTAGATTGCATTTATAATAGGATCACTAGAATATAGACAAAGCACAAAACAATAACACAAGTACTTTTCACCCGGTAAACCCAATTGGGAAAAACCCAACAACCTTCGTCTAGAGATGATAATTTTGAGATTAGAGTACAATGAAGAAAGAAAAGAAAAATAAGGAAATGCCTTCCAAATATGAAACCCTGAAAACCAGTCTTCTTCTGAGTTGTTGTGTAGCTACACCTCTGCCAGAAACTACGCACCTCTTTTGTGCTGCTGCGCTGCTGTTGTGTGTAATAATGAGGAAGGGCGCCTCCCATTTATACTATTTTCCCACCCAGAAATTAACTGGGGCCGACTTCACTTGGGGGTTCAATAATAATTTGATATTTTATTATTTTTATTTATTCTTTTATTACTGGCTTTTCACCCCAAGGATTACATTGTTCTTTCTAGGGTTTAAATGAATGATTACAACATGTTCAACTCCCGAAGGAGGACAACAAGAATAGCTTCTAAAGTTGCACAAACTCCAACAATAAGGAGGACAATAAGAATAGTTTTTACATGGTAATAGTTCAATATCATTTACAAAATTAAATTTGATATTTGAAATTTGGTAATAGTTCAATGTCTATGTACAAATTTAATCATTCAATATCATTTACAAATTTGAAAAATGAATTTAGATGTACATTGCATAATGATGAATTTAGTCTTTAGTTTTTAGTTTTTACATGGTAATAGTTAATGTTGGGATTTATCATTTTTATGACTCCAATGTCCCCCCATTTCTCAAGAATTTCCCTAAAATTTGAGATGGCTTCCACATGCCCCCTTTGTGCATTTCTCTGCTCCCATGTCCATGGAACATAGCTCTTTTTCTTCATCGATTTATTGTCGATTCCATCTCTAGTAACATTGGTATTTTTTGTGTTTTTTTATAAACTAGTGGCCCAAAATCATAAGAAAAGTGTCAAAAATCAATTGAATGATTGTTGGCTTATTGTGCTAAGAAATCACGAATAATAAAAATTTCAATTGAATCTATCAATACCGTCATTTTTTAAATTCTCAAAATTATATAAATTAAGAGGGTTCACACCTCTTAAATGTTTAGATCCATTCACAATCAAAATATGAGCTGCCAATGTACTTAAGTGAATAAACATGGATTTTTACAATGCTAAGATATTGAACAACTTTAATTCATGTCTCAAATGTTTATAGCTAGCTTACATTATTCAGATTGTTGATATAGCAATTTAGGATCATAAACCACATCAAACTCAAAATATTGAAGACTTTGAAAGTTTGTTAGTTGAACTTGAAACAATCAAGTTCATTTACATTATAAATAAGTAGTAGTTGTCATCAAACACCCAAATACTAAGCACTCTTAGGAGCAATAGTAGAGATGGAGTTGGAACAAGAAATTAGAAAAAGATTGAATCTTATGATTTATGAAGCTACTGGTGCTTCGTACACACCACAAACACGCACACATATTCAAAAAGTTGTAGGTCAAATTTACAAAACATATCATGGCACTAGATTCATACACAGTTAGGGTTTACTTCAAGTCACACAAAAAAAAATTATATAATGTGGACCTCAAGGAGTGCAAATTAAAATGATTGAATTTCATGACCCTATTAGAGGATTATATATATATATATATATATATATTCAATAAGTTGTAAGTCAAATTTACAAAACATACCATGGCACTAGATTCATACATAGTTAGGGTTTACATCTAGTCACAGAAACCCAATTTTTGTATAATGTGGACCTAAAGAAGTGAGCAAATTTAAAAGGATTGAATTTCATGACACTACTAGAGGCTTAAGAGGCTAAAATAGTTTAAGCTATGACATTAATCAATTATATTTTTTAACTCTTTAATTTTTATAACTATATTTTAATATATTATTGCGGCTCCCAACCCTACTTTTCCTACAAATTTGGGTAAAGCTTCTAGCTGTACTGGATACTCATACCCGAAGTACCTGCGTTCAAGAAACTTGTGCAACATAGACTAGAATACATCATATCAGGTGTGGAAGTAACAACCCTTTGTGTGCTGGAAACAGATCAGCAATAAAGATTCTTTTTGGGAAACTGCTGACAAACAGATCAGCAATAAAGATTCTTTTTGGGAAACTGCTGACCGCTACAGGCCTGACTTTCTCCATCCATTCTGATGTAAAATGCTCTGATAACACTCTGAAATTGTAAAAATCAATGCCCTATATCAAGTTGTTGCCCCTTTTTGCTCCAACGGATGCACCATCCACCAATGATGAGGCCCTTGTTTTAGTGCTGAAAACATCCCACAATTACACTCTTTGAAACTCTAGTTAAGCATTATTGGAAGAGCATTGAAATTCTCCATAACAACCATGCTATCATGCTGCTGTCATGAACAATATGGAACAGGACTGAACATTATACTAAACGTAAATGTTGTCCATAGTGCTTGGAATAAGCATTCTTACTGCTGGAAGTCAGAGATATCATACCCGAAATAATCTCAATAAAGTCATAAACTTGCCCTTACAACAACTGGAAATGTGGAACTTGTGAAGACAAAACTAAGGCAACAAAACTGTGGGTTCCCTCCAGCAATTCATATATTGAGTGTGCCCCTTTTCTTGCTGGAAAATGGCAATAAGACAGATCTGAAGATGATGCTAATATTCTAAAAAGGTGGGGGAGAAAATCATAGGGATCCATGTATGAGGCAGTAGTGAAATTTGGTCTTGAAAGTGCCAAAATGATACGATGGACCTCTACAGAATAGAATATAGTTGCAGCCGTATTAATTATGCACAAGAGTCATGCCAAGCTTACCTAATAAGAATCAATCCCAAGGGAACCTGTAGGATCTTCAAATGTTTATAGAAATCTCAGTGGAAACAAATCTAAAAACATCATCATACATCAGTGCCTTTAATTACAGATTTTCCATAGCAAAGTTCAGAAAGTTCAGTTCTTTGGAATTTTTTTGGCTATAAAACTCCTCACTATCATTCTTAGTGCATTAAATATGCATTTCTAATGAATTCCCATGCTTTCCAGAAGCTTTCTCAAGTCCTCTAGACATGCACCCTCCCGATCAGGAATACAGATGAGCCAGGCTGTCCTTGTGGCTTGATGACCACCATAATAGTGCCAAAAAGAATACCACCCTAGTCGGCAACAGATGACCCCTGAAAATGACAATGACAAGCTCAAAGGAAAAGCATTAAAATACAAAATAAATTTTAACTGGTAACACTATCAAAACCTGTCATTGTTCTTTATTAATTCTAAACATGAAAATATGGTACAGAAAAACACTAAACTGCTAATTACTCAAGTCAAAAAGTCAAAAAACTCTATTACAGATCTATACATTTGCCTTTCTTTTATAGAGATGAAGAAAGGAGTAATAGGGTTTTCAAAATTAGATCAAATTCCTAGATCTATGGATCTGCATGGGGATGAGGTAATGTGCTCCAAGGAAAGAGTTCAGATTCCCTTGGCATCTGTGCCCTAACTAAAAGCCAAACTCCAAAATAGAAAAATTGCTAAAAGATAAAGACTAAACTAAACTTAGTATCCTATCTACTTTAGCTGGAGATTCAAGATAAGGATCAACTTATCCTCTCTAAAGCTGGCACATGCATGCATGTGCCCCAACTGCTGGAAGCCAAATTTAGTGCTGTGCCCTCTGGTCTTCTTGATGATGTGCCATCATCTAGAGGTCGAAACTGCTGCTACTGTAACATAAGGCGCCCAAATCTGTAGTACACGCTTTATCCTATAGAAGACTATCCAAGGTACACACTCTTAACAGCTGTCTTGCTACAGCAGAGTCTTTGCAGCATTGGCGGCTCCACCTGCAGTAAGACTTGCAGAAAATGGAGCAGTAACAGCGAAAGATGAACATGGAGGAGGGGGGGCAACGCCAACACTGACATTCTTCCATTTCCTTTGACCTTTACCAGCTGCCCTTGATGATTGAGCCATGATTTCTATGGTCTGAAAGAAGAAAAACAGTGCTCTTGAAGAAAACTAATCTGGAAAGTTAGGATGCCTTTGACTCTCCCTGAATCCTTTCAAATCTGTTTTTTATCCTTCACCTGCACAATGTTAGATAGTTGAGCATTTTCTCTAGAGCTTAAAGTGAATAAATTAAGTGGAGATTACTTTCTATCTCACCATAGATCCCATTTTTCTGTGCTGGTGTCCGACATGTTGGTACACTACTAAGGCACATGTTGGACACACATTTGACATGTGTCCCATAACATGACACGTGTTAAACACGTCCTACACATGTCTTAGTATAACATGTCCCCGATATAAGGGATTACAGACATGCAGGCCCTGGGGGATGTCTTGTTTCTTAGCCAGCAAGGGAAAAAAATGCTGCTTTGGATTCAAAAGGATCAGCTAGCCATCAGAGGGATTGCAATCATCACATTCAGTTTCTGCAGGTCAACTCATCCCACGGAAATGTTCACTCTACAGTTCCTCCAACCCAAAGTATGAGGCTTGTTACTGAGTAGTAAGATGTGTATATATTGTAAAGGTTTTTTTGTTTAGATCCTGTCTTAATAATCTAATTAGTAACTAAATATTTGTTGTATAGATGTGTTTTATCTTCAGAGCACACCACATGGTTCTACTGTTCAAGCTGCAGCTTTACCAAAAGGCTATGTTCCTTCGGAAAAGTTGCAGCTGGCTCAAACCAAGGTAAGGCCAATGCCCTGTATCCTAATCATGCTGCAGATTTGAAACCCAATGGGCATGAATGGCTTGTTGGTGACAGATTATAGCCAAGAGGAAAGGTCAATGGTAATGGGAATTTGGGTGCCCTCAATGAACAGGATAAGGGGTCTTCGATAAAATAATGAGGTAACCCTGATTATCAACAGTATTATTTGTGCAATTCCTTTTGAATATTTTTTGGGTGTTATAGTTAATTGGTGGTAATACTATTCCACGACCAGTGTTTGTTAAGCATTGTCAAGAATAAATGTTAACATTTGCAAATATAATTGCAGGTTAATGCCACTCATCAGTTCCATGGATTGGGAGAGATGATTACATCGTGAACATTAATTTTTTATCACAAGAGAAGTGGAATGGTTTCTTCCTAATAAAATGGCACATCATTAAAGATAATCCTAAATCTCAATTTCATTACATCATTCTGGATAACAAAGACCACATGTCTGTCACGAACAGTCGAGACATGCAAGAGGTGACCATCTTTTATCTTCTTAACTTTCAAGTTTGATGCCCCCTTAAATCTGCATTCAATGCTAATAGAGAGAAATAAAAGCTGAAATTTCTGAGACGTATACCAATCTATTCATACATGTCCTTGTTCCTGCAGATAAAGTTCACACAAAGTATTGAGATGTTAAATATTTTCAAGAACTACGAAAACTTCAATACTTGATGATTTTGTGTTTTATGAAAATCATCAGATAACAATGCAAGATAAGAAGAGAGCAACAGCTTTAGGTGCTTCAGTTTGTGCTACGCTTAATGTTCAGACCATGCTGTAATTTCCAACAGTTCATTGATTAAAATAATGTTCACATTCAAAAACATTGGCAGGAAATTTGCCTCCTTCGAGCTCTTGTTCTTTATTAGTACCATTCTCAACATTTTTAAGAAAATATAATAAATGGCCAAAAGAAAAGGTTTATTCAACCATCAAATACGATTATAATCTATGCAAATCTTAAAACTTGCAGATTTATAAGACATGAACACACCAAACATATTATATGAAAATATATAAAAGTAGCATTCTAATAATAAAAAAACAAGGAACATAAACTTGCAGTAAAATATATATCTGACATTACATCTCAATTCTATGTGATATACTCATCATATTCCCAATCTTCGTACTCCCTAAAAAATTGTGAAAGCTTGATTTTTATATCATTATCCTTCCAAATTATTCCTTCCCACCAGTCTAATTTTCCAACAATTTCCCTCAAGTTGGATAACTCGTCCATTCCCATTGGCAATCTCTTCAACAGTGGGCAATCTATGATCCTCAAAATTTGAAAATTGGGCATTGTTCTTTCATTCCATACAGTGGACGGTCTAGCAATACTCTCCAACTCCTGTAGGCCTGCAAGAGTCAACCTCTGTAGCAATGGTAAACTACCAATGTCCACCTCGACCTTCTCCCAGCAATTCCAACTGCAGAACTGTATTTCCTCTAAGTTGGGGAACTTTTCCAGTGACAATCTCCCCAACAATGGGCACTCTATTATATGCAAAAATTGAAGTTTGGGCATTGTTCCTTCATTCCACATACTAGATGGCACGCTGTCTAAGTTGGGCAACTTGTTCAATTGCAATCTCTCCAACATTGGAAAACCACCACTCCCAATGAACAACTCTTTCAACTCATCACACTCTAATATATTTAAATCCCTTAAATTGGGTAGCTTCTCCATTCGCAATGTCTTCAACTCTTCGCAACATGCTATCTCCAATATTTGGAGCTTCAACATTGCTCCTTCGTTCCACACTATACTCTCTATACTGAGGGACCATAGCTCTAATCTCTCCAACACCGGAAAATCACCACTTAGAGCTTCACTCCCAATCTCCAAGGCCGGAAGCTCCTTTAGTTCGCTGCAATAGTACAAGCACAAGTTCTTCAAATTTTGAAACTGACAAATGCATTTGGGTAGACTTACCCCTAGATAATCGGATAAATGAAGACTCTGCAACTTCGTCATATTCTGCATGTTCTGGGGAAGAATATCTAGCGCTGCATCATCTTTATTTGGATCTTTGTTGTCGAACAGTAATTTTAATTTTCTCATCTCTGACCAGGTACTCATTGAACCTCCTTTAATTTCTGGCTTTACTGCTACTTCCAACTCAATTAGATTTGAGAGATTTGTGAGATCCCCCACGCTCAATTTAGTGGACTGCACTGGCAAGACCAGTTTCCTCAGTGAAGTGAGTTGACAGATATCATGTGCAACCAACTTGAAGCTCTTACCACTCGTAAACTTTGATCTAAAATTGAGATACTTTAGAGTTTTAAGCTCTCCTATTCTATCAGGAAAGTAATTTAGCATTAAACAATCTTCAATATCCAAAAATTGAAGACTAGAAAGGTTACATATGCTATCAGGCAACTCCTTCAACTGGCCACAGCATTTCAAATTAAGAAACTCAAGTTGTCCAAGTTGGCCCACTGATGTTGGTAATGCTTGTATTGAGGTGTACGACAGATCCAAAACCTTGAGAGACATGAAGTTTACCAAAAATCCCTCCGGAATTTCCCTCAGTTCTCTGTTATAGGCCAACACCAAACTTACAAGTGTTGGACACTTCAAATCTGTTGGCAGATCGCTTATTTCATTATTAACAAAGGATATTCTTTTGCAATCTCTGATCTCTTCTTTATTTGGGAAATTGGTCAGATGTTGACTTGCTCCACATAACCAGTTATCCTCTCTTTGGCCTATATAGATTGCCATATCATGAAGGACGTCGGGAACTTTTATTTTCTCTTTTTCCATATCAAGATACTCAATGAAGCACCTGTCTACTAGTATATCCATGTAATCCCGCCCGACATCCATGAAGTAAGTTGCCTGCTTTTGGGTGAACCCTTCGGCAGTCCACATTTCCACCAGAGTTTCCACATTAATTTCTTCATCTTCGGGAAAGGCAGCACAATATAGAAAACACATCTTTAGGATATCGTGCAAATCATTGTAGCTCCATCTTAGCAACTGATAGATCTCTGCATCAATGGTCCTATGAGTCGATGGAAAGGAAGGATCTACATTTTTAATTAAAACTAAAGCGCGATTCCACTCATCAGCACTCTTTTTCCGAGACAGTGAAGCAGCAACTGCATTTAGGACCAAAGGCAAACCTTTACAGTCCAAGGCAATTTGTCTAGCAATGGCCTCTAGATTCTTGTCTGAAACAACCCCATTTGTAAAAGCTCTTCTCCTAAACAGCTCCCAGCCTTCCTCTCTGGACAGGGGTTGTATCATCAGGCAGAACCCATTTGTTGCCATTATTTCAACCACATCTCTGTAACGACTGGAGATCAAGACTCTGCTGCTGTTATGATCCCCAAATTTAAGCCCTACTTCATCCAGATCGACTGGAGTCCACATCCCGTCCAATATTAGAAGAAACTTTTTCTTTTCCAGAGATGCGCACAATTTGATCTTCGGTGTATCAATATTAGAAATTTTCTTGAGATCTAAATTCAATGTGTCGGCAATAGAAGCCTGCAAGTCTTCAATCTTATACTTCTGAGGAAAGGTAAACCAAATCACGGAATCGAAGGTACCACTCACCTCTTCCTTGTATTTGTTGTAGATGAGCCTGAGTAATGCCGTGTTGGCGTCGCCAGCCATGCCATATACTCCAATTACCCGAGGTAGAGGATGAGGTTCGTTTAGCCATGTGAGCAGTTGAGTCTGAGCAGCTACAATGCCGGAGTCTGGCAAAGGTTGAAAAACCACCTTTGCGGATTCCACTCTGGTCGCAAAATCCGTGGCCATACTAGCAGAGATGTGAAGACTGAAACAAGGAAAGCAGCGTCGCAAAGAAAGTATGATACAACTGAAGAAAAGTGGGTGAGATAAATGCAATATGCATTATCCGAGGGGGCTAATCAGTTAAACCAGAGCTATTAGGTGGCGATGATCCTGACATCTGTAGTAGCAGGGAACACAAATTGACATCTGTAGTCGCAGCAGAGAACATAAATTGCAAAAAGCATAAAAACGATTTCAAGAAAGCATATGATGTCTTTAGCCTGTGTTGTGACATGTTCTGTAAATAATATCATATTCATGTGAAGATTCTATTGGATGTAGTTTTACCCTAACGTAATTCCAAATAAAATGTTGGATTGTTTCAGTTTATTTAATACCACATATATTAACTTAATAAGTTATGAATAAAGTAATCGATATTTCCATTCAAGCTAGATGGAGCTTTTTTCTTTTTCTCTTTTAATACAAGTTGAGAATGGTTGATTTTGTAAGTGGGAAAGTGCTCTTTAGTGATTTTTTTTGTTTTTTATAAAATGTGAAATTAATTTTATTTAAAAGATTTTAAGTGATTTTTTAAA
Organism: Pseudotsuga menziesii; assembly: GCA_001517045.1. Taxonomy (NCBI): domain Eukaryota; kingdom Viridiplantae; phylum Streptophyta; class Pinopsida; order Pinales; family Pinaceae; genus Pseudotsuga; species Pseudotsuga menziesii. The sequence continues at coordinate 201,954 of LPNX010750366.1, read as the reverse complement.
TATTTAATGATGTGTTAAGTAAAATTAATTAATTAAACAGTAAAAAGTGAATTTATTTTATCTATAGATTTTATATGTTAAGATTTAATTAGGGCCATTGAATCATAAGACCATTCAACTACTTACATGAGACGAATAAAGGGCAAGCGAACATTGAAGAGGCATTTCATTCAAGAGAATTAGAGAGGCTTGAACTTGAAAAAAGAAGAGGAAATTGGAGAGAGAAGAATGGCACTAATGGTACAAGTTCTAAGGTTATCTACAACAAATATAGGCAGCATGAAAATCAAGGTTGGGCACACAGCTTGAGGAGGATATTGTTGCATAGAAATCATGGGAGTTGGCACAAATATCGAGAAGAAAAAGTAGGCACAAATCCCAAGGATTTTGGCACAATTTTCAAGGAGGGAATTAATTACAGTCCGTACAACATTTTTCTGTGTTGATTGGGCATGATTTTCAAGACTGCAAGAGCACAAAAATCGAGGTACCTTGTTGTTGTAACATGTTGGAATGTTTCACTTAATTTAATACCATATATTAACTTAATAAAAAGTTGGATGGTTTCACTTAATTTAATACCATATATTAACTTAAAATGTTGGATTGTTTCATTTAATTTAATACCATATATTAACTAAATAAGTTTAATTATGAATAAAGCAATCGATATCTCTATTCAAGTTAGATGGAGCTTTTTAGAGAAGTTAAAGAATGGTTGATTTTGTAAGTGGAAAAGTGATTTTTAAGTGATTTTCTGTTTATGTTATTAAAATGGGAAAGTGACATGATATTTGTAATAATTTTATGAGATATGAAATTAATTTTATTTGATAAATTTAAAGTGATTTTTTTTAATATTTAATGAAGCCTTGAGTAAAATTAATTAATTGTGGATAGAAAAGTGAATTTATCTTATTTATAGATTTTCTATCTCAGGATTCAATTAGGGCCCTTGAATCATAAGACCATTCAACTACCCACATGAGAAAAATAAAAGGCAAGGGAACATTGAAGAGGCATTTCATTCATCCAAGAGAATTAGAGAGAGTTGAACTTGAGAAAAGAAGATGAGATTGGAGAGAGAGAGAGAGTAATAACATGAATGGAATGAGTTCCAAGGCTATCTAGAACAAGTATAGGCAGCATGAAAATCAAGGTTGGGCACACAGTTCGAGGAGGATACTAGTGCATAGAAATCATGGGAGTTGGCACAAATATCGAGAAGAAAAATTAGGCACAAATGCCAAGGAGTTTGATTGCAGCATTAATTACAGTTTGTACAATGTTTTTCTGTGTTGACTAGCCATGATTTTCAACACTGTGAGGGCACAAAAATCGAGGTACCTTGTTGTTGTAACAGCATGCACAGAAACCGAGAATGAAGACCATGTTTAGCAATAATAATGATGATGGTTTCCTTCATAGCAAGGATTCTAACAGGACGAAGGATGATTTTCCTTCAAGCAAGGATTTTAATGGGACCAATGGTAATTATCCTCCTAGATGCAAGGATTTTAATGGGGCAAATGATGATTTTCCTGAAAGTGAGGGATTTAATGCAATTGATGATGATTTTCCTCCATGTGAGGATTATAATGGGACAAATGATGATCTTGGTAAGGACAAAGACATCAATAATGGTGAAGATGATTTTCCTCCAAGCGAGGATTTCAATGGCATTGATCATGAGTTTCCTCCAAGCAAGGATTTCTATGGCATCGATGATGAGTTACCTCCAAGCGAGGATGTCAATGGCACTGACGATGATTTTTCTCAAATCGAGGATTTCAATGGCACCAATGATGAGTTACCTCCAAGCAAGGATGTCAATGGCACTGATGATGATTTTTCTCAAATCGAGGATTTCAATGGCACCAATGATGAGTTATCTCCAAGCGAGGATGTCAATGGCACTGATGATGATTTTTCTCAAATCGAGGATTTCAATGGAACCAATGATGAGTTACCTCCAAGTGAGGATGTCAATAGCACTGATGATGATTTTCCTCCAAGCGAGGAATTCCTTGGCATCGATGATGACTTTCCTCCAAGCAATGATTTCAATGGCATTGATGATGACTTTCCTCCAAGTGAAGATTTCAATGGCACCGACAATGATTTTCCTCCAAGTGAGGATATCAATGGCACTAGTGATGATTATGTTGATGGTGAAGACATTTATTCTCCTCCAAGTAAGGATGTTACATTCATCAATGATGTCAATGTTGAATCTCAAGGGTTCCCTTTTAATGAGGAATTTAGTGGCATCAATAGTGCTGATGGTCACATTGATCTATCTGCAAGTGATCAACTTATTAGTGATCATGAAAATCATCTTCATACTAAATTTCATGACCATATTTTCAATGAGGGGTGTCATATTCCTCACAATGAAAACATTCATTCTAATAAGGATGTTGTTGCAGACATAATGGTCTAGGAAATGCAAAGACATAATTCAACAATGAGCAGGATTAAGTGTAGGACTATACCTTTTTATGTCAATCTAAAGCATTCGAGTTATACAAGGTCTAGGAAAGAATTGCACACAAGTCCAAGTTACATTACTCATTTGATTTCAAGTGAGTGTTGCCACAACAGTTGTTTGAAAGGTATAAACTACAATTATGCCTTGGAGAAAAGGAACATGTATTTATCAATGAACAAAAGTATGCAAAATTCATATTTAGTGGGGTGCATGATTTCTACAAGCACAGGTTATGATTATCATGTTGGAAATGTTCTTCTTTGTAGAAAGGAATTCAAAAGGATTCACTCAATTCGTAATCTTTGATTATCAAGAATCCAAACAAGAGTAGAAAAGGATGCTACATTTTATTCTAACGATTATCAAGGAGAATCACTTGACCATCAACACACATTGCAATATCATGGCTGCATGATTTCTTTACCAAGCAAGGAGAGAGTATGTCAAATAGAGAAACAATACGCATTCTAGATAATTTCATAAGGTAGGAAATCTACAACTTATACAAGGATTATGTTCAAGGTGGTCAAGGAAATGGCAACTTCATCATATATGCATATTTCACAAGAGTATGGAAAAACAAGTTCAACAACCTATGCATTCCAAATAGGTCAAGGATGGGGATTTGCAGTACATGTGCTTCTCTTAAAGAAAGAAGGGATAGAAAGAGGTTTGTTTACAAAATTGTTTATTTTTTAGATAAATATTAATTATGAAAACTAGTTATTAATATTTGTTTATGTTGTTTGTATATTCCATAATCAATGCACTACAAGAACGTCGCAACTGATATTCAAATGAACAACAAAAGTTGTACAAACATGGCAAGAACTGTTATGATGCCCCACATAAGTATATGGGTTTGATAATTGATGGCATGGATAAAAAAAACACTCTTGCCACATTTTTTCCGTGTGCCAAAGAATTTGAAGGAGGGAAACTTTATTTAGTTTCACTCGGTTGGGTGTATGGTTTTTAATAGTGAAATGTTTCCAAGGGTTTACTTTACAACTCCAAATATTCACAATGATGAAAATTTGACCATCACCATAATTCACCATGTCCTTTCTCATTGGCCTGGTGATCTTCCTGAAGTTCTATATTTGCAATTGGACAACACAAGCCAAGAAAACAAAAATCATGTTGTGTTTGCTTATCTAAGCATGCTTGTTGAATTGGGAATTTTTAAAAAGGTTTGGGTTGGTTTCCTTCTTGTTGGGCATATGCATGAACATATTGATCAAATGTTCAACCATTTTGTAAGGACATTGAGGAGGAATAAAGTCGGGAGCCTACCATCATTGATTGAAATTGTAAGGAAAGCATACCATCTAAAGCCTGTTGTACAGAAATTGGAAGAAATTGTTGAGATGCGAAGATTTATTTTTGGATCGCATGGTGAAGAAAGGTGCATTGAAAAACTTAATGGCATTAGCTTTCTCCATCAATTTTGTATAAAAAATATTGATGGAAAAACACTATTGTGGGGCAAGATGCACTCAACTAGCACAAAATGGGGGCCTTCATCAAGTTTGGACCTTTGCAAGGGCTCAGTACAAGATATCAAGGAGGGTTGCATAATTGCAGTTTTGGCTACAGATGATGCACATGATTATCCATTCTAGATTGCAAAATTTATGAAGGTCAATAAATAAAATGAAGTAGTATCAGTTGAAGTACATTGGTATGCAACAGATACACACCCATTTGATGTTGTGTACAAGGAAGAGATGGTGGTTGAGAAAAGGGTTTGCAGAAAGAGAAAAAGAAAGGGTCAAAAAATAAATCGCCGCCGCATTGACATCTTGAAATTAGAGGAAGTTGATATACTTGTTTGTGATTTCGAGTTGACAAAGAAAGACACTTTTTCGCTCCAAGACTATAGATATTATCAAGAAGTTGATGCCAAAAGAAGAAGTTGCAAGATGGGAGTCTGCTAAACCAAGCTGTAGATCCAGAAGGAATATGACATCTGAAATTATGGGCATAGATGTAGACTCAGATGGTGCACCCATTGATAATAGAGAAGAATATGGGTCATCTACATATCCATCCAGCCCTTCATCTACAGAAAATGTAGATTTTGATGGAGTGTCAGAATCCATGGATGAATTTGAATAATTTCAAATGAAACATTTTAGATGTTTTTTAGTAGTATGATGTTTGTAATTGAATCTCTAAAGGATATTTTGAATATTTATATGAATCATTTGTTCTTGTATGGTATAATATATGATTTCATTAATGAATCGCATCATAATTTCTTTGATTTTATATTGTTAAAGTGGTGAAATTATTTATGAAATATTTATGTTTATTTAATATGCAAGTTTCAAAAAAGTTGTAATTTATCTCTTGAAGAAAAAATCTTTGTCCAATTAGGGGTTGATTTTAAAGTTTTTGTAAACAACAATATGTGATGTTTAGGCCATGGCTCTATTTTTTACCCTAAAAAAAAAGGTGTATACTGGTATCAACTCTTTTCTATCTGGGGGGTGTTTTTGGTGTTTTTAATGCAAAAACCATCTTTTTTTTATGGCTAGAGTTCTTGTTCTTAGTATAAAGTATTTGTTTCATAGTATAAGTGGTTTTATGCATCCCGAGAGGATTAGTGCAAAAGAATATGATCAGGGAACTGCACAGTGGAGGACTAGGAGGTCACTTTGGCATTGACAAGACCAAAGCATTGGCCATATAAAACTACTACTAGCCGGGCATGTCGACAAATATAAAGAAATGTATTCAACAACATCAAGTATGTCATCTTGACAAAGGAGGAAATCGAAACACAGGACTGTAAACACCTTTTCCCGTACCAATTGTACCATGAGAAGATATCATCATAGATTTTGTGCTAGGATTACTGAGAACAAAACAAGGGAATAAATCCATATCAGTGGCAATTGACAAGTTTTCTAAGATGGTGCACTTTATTCCATGTTGGAAGACAAGTGACACCATAGGTATTGTTGTATTGTCTTTAAGTAAATCATGAGATTGCATGGGTTGCCGAAGAGAATTACTTCGGAAAAAGATGCCAAGTTTATGGGGCATTTCTGGAGAACCCTGTGGAAGAAAATTGATTCGAAGTTATAGTTTAGTTCTTCCTACCATCTAGAGATTGATGGACAGACTAAAGTAGTGAACAAAATCTTAGGTAATCTACTGAGGTGTTTCATTTTCGATGACCAAAGCAATGGGAAAATATGTTGTCGTAAGAGGAGTTCATGTATAACAATTCAATGAACATGTTGATGGGAATGAGTCCATTCCATAGCTTGCAAGGAAGAAGACCACATGGAGTGACCAACCTTGCAGAGGTTCCGATAGGAACACGAAAGAGTGCATATGATGAGTTCTTTGTTGACCACGTGAAGGAGATACACGACCAGGTGAGACGACAGGTCTAGAAGAGTAATGTGGCTTACAGGTTAAGAGTCAACAGAAAGAGACAATTGCATTCATTTGCAGAAGCCGACTTAGTGTATGTGCATCTGAGGAAGGAGAGGTTCCTATGAGGAATGTATGATAAGTTAAAATTGAAGAAAATTGGTTTGTGTAGATTTCTCAAGAATATTTAGGACAATGCTTAAGTTCTTGAGTTTCCTAAATGTATGGGCATATCGCCAACATTCATTTTTTTACCTATCCAAGTTTGAAGAAGGTTCTACGACTGATAGAAAGAATATTGCTGACTTGCTGTGACAAATGCTAGTTCAGTCAAGAGATGAAGTCATAGAGGTGCTCGATGAGAGAGAAGTCAGGAATATCAGGAGCCAAAGGAAGAGGGAATACTTGGTTTAATGGGTGAACAAGGATCTAGAGGAGGTGATTTGTACTTCGGAAGAAGAGCTTGAGAGACTACAAAGTCAGGAGCAGATTTATTTTCAACCCAAGGAGGTTGATGCAGGAGCATCGAGGCCCAACCGAAAAAGTTGAATATAGACTAGTGGAGCACCCAGAGGACAGTTGACAACCTCCAGTAGATGGGAAAATAGTTGGCGAGAGGAGAAGTAGTCGACGTAGAGAATGGTCGACCAAAGAATAAGTCGAAGAGTCCATCCAAGAAACGAACGATGACCGATGACAGATGGTCGTCGGAAGAGGGTAGCCATAAATACTGACTAAGGAGTAGTCGACGACTGATGGCCAGTTGTGTAAAGAGTTGGGATAGCAAGCTGACGCTGAGGAGTTACCAGCTCACCAAAAAACCAAACACCTGTGAAACAATGTTGCGGGGTAGTTGGAGTAGTTGCAGAATAGTTATGGAAGTTGTTGGAGAAATTCAGGTGGTGAATCCTACTGAGGAGAACCATAGGGTGTATTTAATGCATCCGTGGTAATGCCTAGGAGTAAGATAAATTCTAGAAAGTGAGGTCGAATATTGTGTGTGAAGACACAACTATAAATATAAATAAGTGTACATAGAAGGGGACTTTTGATATCTCTTGGATGTGGAGAAGGCCAGAGAGTGTAGTGAGCAGTTCTAAGCTAATAGGAACCTGTATGTATTGCAGAGAGTGAGAAAGTGAGAGAGAGAATTGAGGACATAACATTCCCTCTTGCGTATCTATATGTTGTAAGCGGTCGATGTCCATTCCGACTTGCCTATCAAACTATATTGTAAAGTCTCCTCTATAGAGATTTATTACATTTAATTGAAATCCATACTTCCTAGCAACATTGTGTTGTGTGTTTGTTTGTCTTCCACTACATAACTCTGAAACGCGGTCGATCCCTAGATAGTGCATGCATTAATTCCCAATGCAAGGGTTTCAAACCTCCCAAGGGAATACCCCAGATAGTGTGCTCTGAAGGGGACATCGATAAGTGGCCTGAGCCACACATTTTGGGCCAATTAGAGATGCAAAACACCTACAAAACCCTAATTTCAACAATTACACATTTCCCAATACAAGTGCTAAAATTGGGATTCCCTTCAAGATCTATGGATAAATCCACTAGGGTGAAATTGATGGGTGGACCAAATTTATCAAATTCCAAATATTTTTAGGTTTTTGGCTTCATGTGAATTTTAGAACTTTTTAGAATATCTTATTTCTTGGGTTTTTTTACCATAAAAAATGCAACAAATAAAATACAAGTAAATTGATGAAAGAATAGTGTTTTTTTGGAACAAGATAGGGGGATATGATTTTTGTCTCAATCCCTAGGGAAATGAGGGATCAATGATCAATGTCCCTCTCTAGAAATTTCTTTCAACGCTTGCAAGATAGGGCATCACCTAACAACCTATAGGGTTCGGTAGGAGAGCCTAACTAGGGAAAATGAAGAAGTTCAAGGCCCCAATTAGAAATAGAGAACTCCTAGGGAGGATGTTCTCTTCATACAAAGTTGACAAAATGTTGACAAACAACCCTAACAAATTAGTAAAATGCACCATAAAAGCACCATTCAACCAAGCTAGGAGCAAAAATTACCAACATTCAACAAGGAGTGAGTAAGGAAGAGCCCTTAGGTCATACTTGTGGATAAGTTTTTCCAACTAGTATAACATCAACCTTTAGCATGTGCCAAAATCAAACCCTAGAACATTCCATCATTCACCTTCAAGCAAGAAAAATCATCCCAAGAGAAATGTGTCTCACATAAATGGCTCTAAAGTAGGAGAAAAAAGAGAAAAGAACATATTTGAACCCTTGTCTTGATGGTTTGCAATGAAGGTGAGGGGATATATTTATATCTTTCAACCTCTAACTTTTTAATTTCTTGAGCATAGAAGTCAACATTAAATTAGAATATTTTAAGGGTAAATCCCCCACAAATTGGGGACTAAGCCCTAAAATAGACATAAAATAGCAAATAGGACTAAAATAAGGATTCACTTAATGAAATAGTGATCCAAAGAGGGATTTCATGCTCCAACTAACCCCTAGATTTTCTTTATCCCTCAATGCCCCCCTTTCCAAACTTGTACGCTCAATTTTGGAAGGATAACATCATGGTCCAAATTTCTAGATAAGGGGTTTTTCTTTGTTAAGATGAGGTCCAAGTGGGTGGAGGAGGTGTGCTAGATAGGGGACAACAACCCTTTACAAAGCGCAATCACCCCTATACAATAAAAACAATGGTGTTCATGTGCCTTCGTGGGTCACCCCTAGAAGCCCAAAACCCATGGGTTTAAAGCCTTGCATGGTGAGGACAATCCACACACTGAACGGGTAGTCATCTATGTCACAAAGCCAAGTACTCCTAAGAGTGAATTTAAGGGATCCTTCCATGACCAATCAGGGGGACAACAACCCCTAATCCAAATATACATAAAATAAAACCCCACTTTGACCTTTACAATAAAAATTCCAAACCCCTTGCTCTAGTTTTTCCCTATTGGAATGTTGCAGTAGCTTTGAGGTGTAACACAACTTTCACCATTGATGTTGTTGATCCATTTTGGAGGATGAACTTCATGAATGGGGCCAAGTCTTCGTTAGTTATGGGTGCAAGTATTGTATTAAGTTTTCCTTGGGTTGATAGTCACTATTTTTCTTCCTGCCTAGAATTTGAAGGTACTAACAATGTGGTTGAATTTGAATCTCTATTTCTTGTCCTTGAATTAGCTAAAGATAATGGGATTGATTTTTAGATATTGTCGGAAACTCTAACCCAATTGTGATGCAAGTCAAAGGAAATTTTGCATGTGAAAATCAAAGGTTAAAAAGGTACAGGGATGTAGTGTGATTGGCTAGAAGGAATTTTAGTGCCTTATCTTTACAAGTGATTCCCAAAGCTCGAAATCAGTGGGCTAATTCCCTTGAAGCGTCTTCTTATGTTCTTCACCCTTACAAGGACATTTTGGAATCAGGAATAGTGCAAGTTGTTTTCATATCTTTAGTTCCTGGTGACCATAAGAATCGACATATTTTTCGATAACAAAAATTGTTTCAACCTCATCATGCATGGTTCCTTAATAGTTTTGAAGGTCATTTGGGGCAAACGGATTCAAGAAAACATGTATATAATGGCATCATATCGAGTCAAGCATGGGTAGAAAAAAATGGTAGAGGTGATCCTTCCCCATGGAAATATCTTGAAGCCTTACAGGTTCCCAATCTCGTCCATCATTCTAGTGCCATGTCGATGGATATAGTGCCATCTATTAAGCTCATCATTGATGTGGTTTTGTCTTGGATTGTTTCCAAAGACAAAGGAAGAAACCCCTCACATGAATAATATGCTCAGGTGGTTGCATTAGTAGTATGATTTCACTTGACCCTTCTCTGTTATCATAATTAGGGTAGGTAGGTAAAGTTTCATTTTATTTCAACATTTACTTTCACCCCTGCATTGCATTTGTTGTGTCATTTTACTTTCATTGCATTCATTTTGAACAAGGAAAGATGGAAGTGCCTACCTCTTATGCATTAAATGTCTTTATTGTTAGTTGTGTGTGCAGGATCTACAGGTACCCAAGATATTATAGGGGGTTCTCATACACTCCTGAGAAGAGCACATGTCCCACAGTTGGAGCCAATTGTTATGCCTCAAAGTGACTAAAGCATTCCTTCCAAATGTATGAGTGAGGAGTTTCTTTATCTTTTGTAAAGTCCAAGTTTTGGGGCTATATTATGTAGAGTGTTGATTTTGGGTATAAATACCCTTGATTAGGTCATGGTAGGTCCCCTTGGTTTCCACCTCAAGGAGGCTCTAGCCTTGTGGCTCTGCTGGCAACCCTTTGGGTGGGTGTCTGATGCTCTTGAGGAAAATCATTGGGACACATGACCACACTCATATTTTGCTTAGTATAGGTGTTTGTGCATATCATTAGAGAAAATTTGAGGTCTAAAATGGGCCTCCAAAGGAAAATAATAAAATAATAGTTAAAATAATAAAATAATATTTATTAATTTTGGAGGAAGAAAGAAAAAAAACGAATTTTCCCGTATTTTCAACATATCAACCTATGTTTTTACTCAAATTTCAAGCGGAAGCACTCGTTGGATGCAAAATTAAATTCTAAATCCAACAAGTACCCACATTGTATACTTTTGACAGACCCCACTTCCCCAAAAATAAGGAATACCTGAAAAATGTGATGATGATGCCATCATTGCATTTTTTAAGGTATTCCTTATTTTGGGGGTATCATGGTTTGTCAAAAGTATGTAGTGTCATCATCACTTTTTTTCAAGTATTCCTTTTTTTGGGGTAGTGGGGTTCGTCAAAAGTATGTAATGTGAGTACTCGTTGGATGTGGAATTTAATTATGCATCCAACGAGTGCTCCCACTCGAAATTTGAGTAAAAGCATAGAGAGATATGTTGAAAATGCAAACAAATAAATAGTTTTTTATGACAAATATGTCAAGTCAACCATTATGGTTGACTAATTTTATTGAATTTTTGTTGGTTCTTGAATTCAACTCATCAAGAAATTATGGTTGGCTCATTTTCTTATATGATGGCTCGTTTTCTTATAAGGCCCATTTTAGACCTCAAATTTCCCCTAATGAAGAGTTGTCATAATCGGTTTAACATGCCTCATTTTTCCCACTTGGACCTATTGTTTTGAAGCAAAACCCCTCCTAGTCTCCAGACCCATGACTTCATTCCTTAAAGAAGAAACCTACATTGTTGAAAAGGAGGGCCTTGAGGGACAAGCATCTGTTGGGGCATGTTTCCGTCCTTTTGGCTCACCTTGCACTTGGTGGAGCTTAATTGTACAAGTTTATTCTTATTTTATGTTATATGGTTTAGTCCCCAGATTGTAGGTGCACTAACCTTAAATTTTATAAATTGTCATTAACTTTGTAGGCTCAAATTTGTAAAAGGTTGAGGGTTGTCTGATGCAAATAATACAACCTCACATCACTTGTAAACCATGGACAAGTGTTCAAATTATGTATTCTTTTCTTTTTCTCTTGGTATATTGGAGCACTTGAAGGTAAGCACACATCTCTCTTGGATGCATTTTTTGCTTGAAGGATGAATTGATGATGTTCTAGGGCTTGATTTCACATATGTTAAGTTGATGCTAGACTAATCATAATAACTCATGCTCAAGGGTGACATAAGACACACTATCTTGCTCATTCTTAGTTAATGTAGGTAAGTTTATCTCCTAAGCCTAGTTTAATGTTGTTGAAGTGATTTGAATTGAGTTAGGGTTTGTTTGATAGCATTTTATCAGCTTGCTTAAGGTTACCTTCCTACCAAGGAGCTCTCCATTGTTTTGTTGGGCCTTGGACTTCTTTATTTGTCCTAATTAGGGTTTCGCTACCTAAACCTTGAGGTTGCTAGTTTAGCCCTTGTTGCAAGTACTGAATACCATCTTAAGAGGAGGGATGTTAGCCTCAATCTCTCATAGCATTAGGGTTTGAGACACCAAAACTAATACCATATCTATCAATCCTCTTTTTTATCAATTTTTACATGTTTTATCTTAAGCCAAAAATACATAAACATATTTTACTACTAGAAAAAACCCTAAAAACCTAAATAAATTCAAAAATTGTGGTTTGATATTTCTAGTCAACCCTTAAATCCCCCCCTAGGGTTTTATCCAGAAACCCTAGAGGGCGTCTTCTTTTGAGGAAGTGCAATGGAATATGTGAAACCCTTATAATTGATGAATTAGAGGGTGTGTGGTATTTTTGGCTTGTCATGCAACTTCGCCCTAGTTCAATTGTCCTAGTTTCCTTGAGGGCGCACTTTTTGCAACGGTTTCCTTAGGAATTGTGGCATTTCCTTAGAAGTCGTGAAATTGCCTTCAAAGGAATGATATTATTTTGAATTTGTGATCAACTAAATAACTCCATTTATATAGATCCTTGTGTCTTGATTTGATATTATTGGACTCCGATAAGGCATTGGTCATAGCTATTAAAGTTTTGTGTAAGATATTTGTGGTTTGTTGGTGGTTAGAAGTATCGTTCATTAATTAAGGTGTCCCCTTGGTTTTTGGATTTACCTGAAGTGTTGAGAGGTTAGACTATGGTGACATTAGGTCTAACTTTCTCTCGAGATTACTGTCATAGATCTAGGCCTAGATAGATTTGATTTGCAAAAAGGTGCTAGTTTGATTGGTAATACCTTGGTGCTATTCAAGCATCCATAGCCACAACAATGATTACATATTCCTCCAACAATTAATCATTTTTAATTTTATAGTATAGGTAATTTATTTGGATCTTAGGATAAGGCATTGCTCATTTTAGACTTTCCTTATTATGACAGTCACCCTTGGGGAGCATACTTGAAAACCTCCTGCAATAGGATTCTCTACTTACAGTTCTTCCTAACTATTGACAACCAACCACGGGGATCTACCTGAAATCATCTTGTACTGAGGATTCACTACAACACAACAACCCAAAGGGGGAAAGCGAGATTCAAGCAAGTCGACTTTAAACCATTGGGATGCAAGTACAAAGTAAAGTGATATGGATGATATGAATAAAATCAAAGATAAAACCGAAGGAGGAATAGTATGTGCAAAGCCAAGAGTCATCTTGGCTCATGGTATGTAAGTAATTAACAAAACCCCTTCACCCTCGTCAACCTGTCACTGGTACTACTAGATATACTCATCAAAACAATCAAATACATCATACAGTAGCAATGAAGTACACCATCAATAAATATATCATCATCATTGGACATGGTATAGTAATAAACATGGCATCATAGTAACATCATCTCATCATTCATATCATATCGAAGGTCCCAACAACAAAAGGGGATCATAAGAATCTAAGATACATTATCGAAACTAAAGAAAAAAAATACTAATACGCGAAATTATACAATATGTGGCATAACAAGGACTAAGCCAATGATAGGGCTAATAAATAGATAAAGGGAATACAAAAAATAGGCACAAGGAAAGGGTAACTCAAGAAAAGTTGTTCCTTCTAAGACACATTTTGAAGCAAAATCTAAAACCCCTAGCTCTTTAAATCTACGGGGTAGACCTAACTCCTATACGCATCTCTATGGTAGTCAATTCGTGAACACCTTCTTCCCTACATCTATTCATCCATTTACCCTCACATAACTTAGAAACTTATGACTTACATCTTGCTTAGGGGTCTAACATGTAACAAGGATCTAATAATGGTCACACCATAGGTGACCACCATAGTGAACCTGAAGTTAATGGAGCAATTAATTAAATGAACATTGAGATATTAGAAAAGTGCACTTGCAAACCCTTTCATGTGTCCCTACTCATGTATTTGATGGTTTTCTCCTAGGTATACATTGTTGGGGCTCCCCCACTAAACATATAACATGGTCTAACACTTGGATAGACATGATTTGATAATGACTATGCCACTTTTGGAGAGCACCCTCTAATTTTACATATTTGGAGGCACTTTAATGATCCACATTGCATTCTTCTATGGGTCATCCCCTTCTACTACTCACATGTGCCTCATGGGATGGAGCTTTATGTCACGTTGGGCTAGAGCGTTCTAGGGTTTTGACACCCTTGGACCTTGGAGAGACACTTGAAATGGTTTTGGAGTGGAGCACTCCACTTTACGAGTCGTTGGCACTTACTTTACCATATGGAAGGGACGTCCCACTTGGAGGATTGCTTCCCCCAAATGTGTGGCATTTTCGAGGAGAGAGATCACTTCATTTGAGTCGTATGGTTGGAGGATGGTTCGTTTGTGATCATTTAGCACACTTGCACATGCTCATGCTTGAGGATGTTGCACTTGAGAAACATTTGAGGGTCAAAACCCTAGGGTTTTGGAGCCCTTCGTGTTTTGATTAGATCTATTGGAGCACTCCTCCATCTTGGGAGTAGTTTGTGCTTTTCATGTATCATTCTATTCAAACTAGTGGTTTGGACCCTTTCTCTTAGGCATGTGGTTAGGGTTTTGGGATCTTGACTTAGGGTTTAGGTATATTGACCATGTCAAGTAAGGGAATTTATTGAGGAGGTTATTCACTCTTCCTATATAAAGAGAGTCTCCTCCATTGTAAAACTTATTAGAAAATTGTGGAGAACTCTCTCTTTTGATCTTGCTTAGTTCTTGTGGTGAAAGTTCTTGAATGGTTGATGCTAACACTATGATGTGGATGTTTGCTAATGCTTGGGTTTATTCTTAGATCAACAATTGTTTCTTTTTTGGGATTATTCACAAGTAAGTTTTCTACTTAGTATGGTTAAATTGTAAGTTTGATTGTGGATGAATAAGTGGTATATATTCAGCTCATTATTGTATGCTTGAGTATTCCATTATTGAATAATATTATGCCCAAAGTACTATTAAAGAAACCACTTAGGTGATTTCCTTGTAGATCCTTGGGTGAATTCTATTCTTCTTTTGATTAGATAGGGATTGGATAACAAACTTTAGCTATTATTGGATGCTAACATACTCCCTTTACTAGTCTTGACTGACCCCATAACCCAACTTCAAACCATTGGCTCTAGTCCATTTGTTTCTATCCACCTAAAAATCAAATTAAATTTCTTTTTCTTCGTTTTGCATTCTAGAATTAATTTGTCTTAGCCCTAAATTGTTTTGGCATTTTAGAAACCCCTTAGTGTTGCATTTAATTCCCTATCTAGGCCATAATCCTTAAGGATGTTTATGCATGCTTAGATATGATTTTAGGGAATCTTTTAGGATTGTTTTACTTGTTGGTTTTACATGGAAATATAATGTGAGTTGAATTCTAGGATTGCTCCATAAATTTAGCTCTTATGAAATATATTTTACATCAACAATTGGGATAAATTTTAGGGCTTTTTTAACCATGTTAGCAAGTGTACTTTTATAAACAACTTCAAGAAATGTTCACACGGAAGTCAAAATCCCTCAAAAGATGTCCATAAAGCAATCTAATATTGTCCACAAAACAATCAATTAAAAACTTAACTTCATAAAATTAACTTAACTTGATCCTCGTACAAGCTATGTTGTCTAGTATCCCAGTCTATTGGTTGGGCCTTGCTCCTATTCCTATTTCTATATTAAACAAACTCAAAAGTTTAACATTTGCCTTCTTATGGAGCTCTACAGGCAATAAACACAGGTATCATCTATCCAATTGGAAGCACCTCTCCTGGCCGAAAGAGAATGGGGGATGGGGCATTAAGAATTTGTTTTGGTTCAGCATTGCACTAAGATTAAAAAAAATTTGGATGGTTCTACAGAATGATGGTTTATGGTATCATGTTCTCATCAACAAATACTTGAAGAATCTCTCGGTTGTGGCTTGGCTCAGAGGTAAAAAATTCAACTTCTGTGGAGTGTCAGTTATTTGGAAGGGGTTCTTGCTAACCCTCCCTTGGCTTGGTAGAAGCCTTGCCTGGCAAGTGGGCAATGGTCATGATGTTCTTATAGGCATTGATCCTATCATTGGTGCATCCAACTCGCACTCACTGCCTGTGGGGTTTCGAGAGTTCTTAGAGGATCTAGATATTACCACACTCTCTCAGGCTTGTAATACCCAACCGGGATTACACAATTATTGGTACACAGCTGAGAATCTCTGCGTTGTTGGGGATTGGAAACATGCTTGGGACTCCTTCACGAGAAGTCTGGAATTAGGTGGTATCTGCCTCAATACACAGGCTGATTCTCTGATTTGGGCATATAACAAGTTCGATGGCTCTGTATCTGCAAAACTGGTTTATGATAGCATTGTCTTTTCGTCATCCCCCCCGGCTGGTAGCAAACTACTTACTCTTATCTGGACTGGCTCTCTGCCCAGGAAAATTAGCTGTTTCATTTGGCTGGCTTTGATGAACAAGTTACTTACATGGGATAATCTCCAGAAGAGAGGTTGGACTGAGCCTGGTATTTGTGCACTTTGCAGCAAGGATGAAGATAGTGTTCAGCATCTATTTTTTCACTACTCAGTTTGGAGGAATGTACTCTCTCTCTTGTGAGAATAGCACCATATCACACCTTCCTTCCAGTCTGATAATCTCTGCTCGTTTCTGGAAAATTGGACTATCAGCTTTACAAAGCACTCAGCTTACTGCTATCTCCCCTTTCACACTATGTGGGTTATCTAGAAAGCAAGAAACATCTTTATTTTTGAAGGGAAAAAAGTGCCTGTCTTAAGCTTAATCCAACAAATTGCATACTCCTCGTAGATGTATTGTCCTCCTGTAAATAAGGCAAAAAAATCAAGAGCCTTGGGTCCGGACCCTATACTTGTTTATCCCTGTGGATTTTTTGATGGGGCATCTGCAAAAAATGTTGGAGGTGTTGGTTTCTGCCTGTTCTTGAACGAGTCACATTCCTTCGAGTTTGCATTGGGGGCAGGATATTGCACCAACACTAAAGCATAATTGATTGGGCTCTGGGCCCTTCTGCATACAGCCCAAATGATGGGGATTCCCACACTCAAGGTATTTGGTGACTCTTCAGTCATTATAAATTGGGCAAAGGGTACTGCCACCCTTTCTCCACCTGAACTCCATCACTGGTGTAGGGACACTAGAAAGCTCTGCTCTTGCTTTCTAGAGCTGTCTTTCTGCCATATCTATCATGAATACAATCAACCAACAGAACGCCTTTCTAAAACAACACTTTCTTTGGCTTCGGGATCTGGTAGTTACTCTGAATTTTTTGAAAGTCTTTTGGCCTCGCATGACAGTTTCAAGCTCTTTTGAGCCCGGTGCTGGAGCATGTTCTCCTTTTTTATTCTTGCACCCTTTTTTATTTTTATGGAGCAGGCTCTTTTAGAGTGCAGCTCTGCTCTCTTTTGTTCACAATAGATATGGTTTAGAGTGACAGTTTTTACTGATGGGAACTCCGTATTTGTTGGATTTGCACTTGACCTCCCCCCATACATCTCTGTTGAGTTGTGGCTCGTTCATGGAGATCAGCAGTATGTTTTTTGATCCTCCTTCTTGATTGTAACCCATGTTTTGGGATGGCACATCAGATGCCCTGTGATTCTTTAATGAATATCAAAGACAGGCTTTTTTCTTTCTGAAAAAAAAAAGTGAGATCCCAATGACAACCAATGCAATCAAATTATGTCCACATAGCCTCCAAAAAAATTTCTTCAAAGTAACACTTCACAGAAATGATGCCAAAAACCCAAAGTTTAAGGGTTAACCAACCCTAAAACTCCTATGCTATATCCAAAAAAAACAAAAATTAGACGTTCCTAAACTCAAATATCACATAACCTCGAAAATAAAATAAAAAAATCAACGCTTCACAAAAATGATGCCAAAAACCCAAAGTCTAAGAATTAACCAACCCTAAGACTCCCCCAAGGTGAAAACTCCTATGCTATATCCCAGAAACAATAAGGTAGACGTTCCTGAAATATGTGATGGCAACTTCTTGAAAGCTTTTCAAACGACTTCCTTGTTACTTCAAAAAGATCCTTCTATAATGGCTGATGCTTAACTATTCCTTGAAAGGTGGTCTTCATAAGTGGATATTTCCTTGACTCCTTCACCAATGTGTGCAGGGCATCCATAAATCATTCAACACTTGACTAACACTTGACTATGAAGTCCACCGTTTCATAAAGAATCCTAACCATGACGTCATGATACAAGGCAGCTGTATGCTAAAGATTAATACTTACTATGATAGAACAGCCTGTACGTGAAGCTGTCTCCATAATCGCGAGGTACATTTGCCACCAAATACATGCGTATCACAGCCTAAGGTGATGACCCATCAAATGTTAACATGAAACCTTTCAAATGCTAGGCATTATATCACAAATCACAGTTGACCCCCCCTGCTGGAATAAGTCGTACATCAACCTCACAGAGAGTCATTGCTGATTGTTACTCTCAGACTTTAAAATTTCCTCGTTTATTGTTGTTTAAAAGGCTGCAAGAGATTGAAGTCAAGGTACCATGCTGCTACAGGATTGGTTGCCGTAGTTACTTTCTAATTGTTTGGCACACTTCATAAGTGCTAGGAACTGCCCAGAATAGAGAATCAGGGTATTATCTCTGAAATTGTGCTCGCAATGCTGATTAGGCACTTGGTTATTTGCTGGTTCAGGACTGTTTGAGGGTTATTTATACCTAGAAGCTAGAAAATGATGCCCAGATTTCATCTAAGTGTGCCCAGAATTATAAAGAGGGAAGATATGAGGTTGTTTTCATGCCCAGATTACCAAAATGTACTCAGAACTGCTCTTTTCTTCTCTATTCATGTGCCCAGATCTGCTTCCTATATCCATATCCATGCCCAGAAGTGATGATAAAGGTTGCTTGGAGTTTAGGCGAGGTTGAAAGTTGAAACCAATCAAGGCATGCTTACCTCTGCTTGAAAGCTGCCCGGCTTGGGAGAACTTAAGCTACTCATGCTTCATCACTGTCCAGAATTAACCCAGAACTGCCTAACTGCCCAGATTTGTTTGGACAGCCCTGATTTGCTGATGGTATGAAGCGAAACAGCGCCCAGGATCATTCATTCATTCAAGTCACCCAAAACCAGCATCAACAATGCCACCCCCACTGAAGAGTGTGATCAAAATCACACACTGACACCCATGCAAAATAGGGGTTACACCTTGCACTTTAGGGTACTAGTTTATTCAATAACATGTCCAAAGTCTGATCCGTTAATTTTGCTAGTAACTTATGGCTGCACAACTAGTAGAATTGGCTGCCATATATTCTACCTCTACTAAACAGGGAATTCAGGTCCTAAAACTAAACTAAAGAAACACCTTGAAGTGCTCCTATCACTAGCATTACCTGACTAATCAGAATCTAAAAATCCATGCAACACCATTTCTCCATCACTAACATACTTCAGTTCAAAATGCATCATTTCCTTGAAGCACATGCTTTTACAACAATCCAATAAACCTACCCGGGCTGCACCGTGTACTGACACAAGGTGTATAAAACAAATGTCAGGACTGGTATTTACCATATACATAAGGAACCTATCAACCACCTATATAGAAAGTGGCTAATCAAATCTGAATCTATATCAACAAAGGACTTCAAATTTGCTACCATAGGAGTAGCCATGAGCTTGCAGTCTTCCTCAATCAAACCATTAAGAAAGGTTGTCTTCACATCCATTTGATATAAACACCAATAAAGGATTTCTATTAAAAACATAATGAATCTGATAGAAATATACATAGCAATAAAAGCAGAAGTCTCCTCATAGCCAACTCCCTCTTTCTAGGAGAAACCACTGGCCACAAACCAAGCTTTGAATTTTTCTATGATATTATCTGCTGCGTTCTTGACCTTGTACAACCACCTAGAGCCAATCACTGACTTCCCCTCTAGTATAGGCACTATCTCCCATACACCATTCTTCATGATGGAGTTGTACTCCTCTATCATGGCATCCTACCAAACCTATTGACATGTTGTATCCTCAAAGCTAGAAGGCTATGCATTAATGATGGAAGACACTAGTGTCACATAATTCAAAATTTTCTTGAGAGGATGACTTACTCAAAATGAAGTCATGGGAGATCCAACTTGCTCTTATGCCTCCATAGTGTCTGGGTGAACCACCTAGGCTTCTTGGCTAAACTACATGGTAAAGAGGCACCCCCTACACCTCTAGAAGCTTGTTGATTTGAATTTTCTGATTTCTATAGATTGGCCTTTATGGCATCAATCTCTTATGCCTCTTGGTCACTATTAGAGGCTCCATATACATGGAGGACATGCATCCTCATCAAACTTGACATCTCTAGTCACAACTACTTTTTGTGGAGATAGAATGTAGGCTCTGTAAGCTTTCGAGGTCTCACTATAACCCACAAAGATACCCTTCAAACTAGAAGGTTCCAACTTGGTCATTTTCTCATTCAAGATAAGAATGTAAACAAGACAACCAAAAATGGATCCATAAAAGAAACATAAGAAATGTTACCTACAAAGAAGTTGAAGAAATGGATCCACATATATCTTAGTGGATTAGGTCAAGAATCTCTCTTGAATTATGCTCACTACTACAAAAAGCAACCTCCACATGCTTGCCAAGTGCACAACCTTTCCACACTCCTTTTTCTTCTCAGCCTTGAAGTCCAATCCATGCACCATGTGCTTCTAATATTGCAAACACTCCATAGCGCAAATGACCTAGTCTCTTATGCCCGAAGCTCACACAAGTTGTCACTATCATGCACTAGAGCTCTCACAAGATCACCCTACAACCTGTATAGACCACCCTCTTGACCACCTTTTGCCAACACCCTGTTGATTTTTCCTAAGCATCATCAAGAGCCATTCTTTTGGAGAATGGGGACATCAGGTCAAGTACCCACCCTCTTGACCACCTTTGGCCATCACCATGTTGATTTTTCCTAAGCATCATCGAGAGCCATTCTCTTGGAGAATGGGGACATTTGGTCAAGTACCAGGATGTGGAACCAGTCCAGCACTAGGGGAACTCAGCCTTGAGTTGAGTAGCCATTCTTTTAATGGAGACATCTGGTCAATTACCAGGATGTGGAACCAGTCTAGCACTGAGGGAACTCAGCCTTGAGCTGAGTAGCCATTCTTTGAATGGAGACATCTGGTCAAGTACCAGGATGTGGAACCAGTCCAGCAATGGGGGAACTCAGCCTAGAGCTGAGTGTCCATTCTTTGAATGGAAGCACCTGGTCAGTTACCAAGAAGATGAACCATTCTAGGACTGGGGGACTGAGCCTAGGGCTGAGGGCCATTCTCCGAAAGAATGGAGGCGCTTGGTCAGTTATCAAGTATTTGACATTGAGTCAAATGATGCATCCTAAAGATGAGGCACTTGGTCAGTTACCAGGACATCACTATAAGTCCTAGACTGGGTCTAGGCATATGAGGCACTCCTACTCTCGATCTGTGGACTCTGTGACCTTCTCCAAGGATTAGCTCCCCTTGGTTAAGACACCTAGTACCCGATCTTGGTGGCACAAGGAGTTTGAGATAAAAGCATTAGTAATTCTCCCTATTTATGATGATGTACTTTGAGTGGGCATGAAGGACCCCTATGACCACTTCTATTGACCACAGGGCACTTGAAGAAGGCTAAAAGGTAAAAGTCAAAATACATAAGGACCCTTGGACCACTAAGGAGTCAAAGTGAAAATACAAAAAGGCCTTTAGTACCACTGAACGTAAAGTCAAAAAGTAAAGAATAAAATCATATTATTTTTATTCTTATGTGTAAGGTCCACATCCAAGTGACTAAAAGCCTATAAAAGAAGATCAATTCCATTTTCATTTACACAGACTTCTTCATCATCAAATGAGCTACTCCACTGAAGGTTTTTCACCGGTCTTTGTCTTCTCAAGTTTTTGGTGATTTTCATCTTTGTGCCCTAGCATGGCGGTTGTTGCTAGCTAGGGCATCACCTCCTTCATGCACAGCCAGCAGCAGCAATCTCCTTCCATCCACGACCAACAAAAGGACAGAGCTAGGGATTCACCCTAGGGCATCCTCAAAACTCACGAGCAGCCCTAAAACCACTTGCAGGAACCTCGGTCTGTCTCCTTCACCTCATGGTCAGGTTCAGGAAGTAGTACACCCTCACGGGAAACCTACTAGCAGATTGCTATCACTCCCAGACAACAACATAAGAGTTCGGGCAGTCTTTGGGCAATCCTCGGCAGCTCAAGATAGCCCTAAACTAGGCTCGGGCAAGAGGATAACAGACCCGGGTAGACACAAGGGGCTCGAGAAACACAGGGGGCTCGGGAAACAAAGAAGAAGATTCGGGCACCAAAAAAGAAGGTCCGTGCAACTACTAACAGATCTGGGAAGCTGCTAGCAGATCCGGGCAGTTGCTAGCAGATCCTGGCAGATCTCGGGCAGGCAGAATAAACCCTCAGGAAAACGTACAAAAAATTCAAGCAGCAGGAAAACATTCATGGGTAGTTGTTTGTAAATCTAGGGCAGCAGCAGAAAGAATTCGAGCAGCTAGGGCAGATGAAAGAAAATCTGGACATGAAGCCCTAATTCAGTATCTTCTGTAAAATTTGTCTTGTTGACAAATTGTTGGTCAAGTTGTGCTAGGGTTTGAAATTATTCAAGCCTGCTAGGGTTTGATAATTGTTGAAGAACGTTCATCTCAGAATTCTGATATTGCAAACTCAGTCATCTCATTTAAGGGATGAATTACTAATGCTTTTGGGGGTTTTGTCCTTTAAAGATTTCCCCGTGAAAAACATCTTGTGTTCTTTGTGTTGATGTTTTGATTATCTCTGCACTTGTCTTTTGTTATCTATCTTATAGTCTGCAAAATAAAAGAATACATGCTAATGCTAAAATTCAACACACCCGACCAAGATCTAGGCATCTCTTCTAAATAAGAACTTGTTGATCATCAAACTCAACAATATATTCAGACCTATCATCACTTAAATTAAAAGGATATTTTTAGTTAAGCTAGGTACATGTGAAACACTAGTAAGCTCAAGGATATCACTTGATGGAATTAGAATGAGACGAATCCCACTCTTGCAGCTTAATACATAGCATCATCACCAAGTTCCACTTGCATGCTTCTTAATACATAACATCATCACCAAGTTCCACTTGCATGTTTTCCTTTTTCTCCAAAAGTTTGTTGAAGGCTCTCTTGTTAGAGGCCATATGTTTGGAGGTTCCACTTTCCACATCCCAACTGACCCCAGACACGATGTTAGATGACAAGCATTAGACCATAGAGAAGTGTGTCTCAAGCTTGGATGAAAGCTCATCCACTCCAGCTAATGCTTATGCACTCCCTATAAACTGCTTACGTTGTTGTTACTTTCCCTTCCCCTTCTTCTCATGACATTGGGAAGCAAAGTGCCAAACTTTTAACAGTTGAAACACTTGATGTGGCTCAAGTCCATCTTTCCCTGGTTAGAAGAAACCAAATGCTCTTTCTTACCTTTTTAACCCTTCCCAAGTCCTCCTTTCTTGTTTCCCTTCTTCATCTTTTTGAAGAGGATAAGATTTTGCTCCTCCTCCATATCTGCAATAGTCTTCAATCTTGTCTCCTTTTGAACAAACTCATTCTTGAGATTCTCAAAAGTGAGAATCTTTTTCAGGGCACAAACCCCATGGAAAAAAGTTGCCAAGAAGAAAAAGACCATTTAATGCAATGGGTACTCTCTTCACTTTTTACCTCCTCTCTGTAATATCCCCTGATTTATAAACATTATTTGTAATAGTTAATCTCGACTGTATTTTGATGAGTTTGGTTGATTGCGGAATATGTCCAATGGCGTAACCACTACATTTTCTGCCTTTAATGAAAATCAGACTGAAAGGGACAATCCACGTTAAAGAGGAGACTATGCGTGCAACAGGAGGAGGCGTAGAGCAGTAAACCTCGGGAAAGTACACCAGGCGCCGAAACGCCTTAATGGCATCGAAAAAACCCTGGAGAAATAAGGGAACGCAGTGGTTGACGAGGATTCCTTGGGGAATGGACTGTAGCTGCAAGGTAAGACCTAGGAAACCAAACTATAAGAGAGCATATGCGAGGAGCTAGGACGCTGTTGAGTATGCAGGGAAAGAATGAACTCTTGCTATGTGAGCACTCTATGTTAGGAAAGAGTTGAGAGAAATACTTGTTGCGTGAGCACTCTGTGTTAGGCAAGTGATTTTTTGCTGGAAAAACTGAACTGAGGTTAGCTGTCTCCGCTCTTGGCACGCATAGTTTAGCTCGGGGGTGATTGAGGACAGAGCAGATCTGTGCCTAGTCTATGGTTGGGAGGAACGTGGATGTTCCCCTTTCATTGTGGCTCGCATTACAAACAGGTTCCATTATTGGGTTTATTTTCTGCAAAACTATTGAGCTCAGGGTATGTTTGTACATGTGTTAATATGTGTTCAATGTTAATGAAATCATAAATACCAGTTTTAGGTTTATTGATGAAAATGTTGCTTAGGAGCTGGTGTATACTCATACTCTGTTTTGAATGACTGTGATGTGTATTTGGTAATATGGTTGCTCAAATGGGATAATGTTGTTTCTGTAAAGAGTTATTAGGATGTTGGGTGATCCTTTGTTAAATCCATTCTAAGGGACCCCTGGTAGGAAAGCCAATGTGCTCTCCTGGGTTTAGCCCTTTTTCTGTTTAGTGAAGTCCCTGTATAATACCTTAAACTCCCAAGGGAGGGGGAAAACTGTGAAGGGGAGATTGGCTGCTGAAGTTCTTAGGAACTGGCCACTGTACACCACCTTAAAGTACCTAATCCTGAGCTGGTCTAAGTAGATCATTCGGCTAAAGCTGTGAGTCCATAGAGGGTTGGCAACCGCTTATTCTTTCCAAGAAAAAACACAAAGAAGGTAAGTGAAAACCTTGGGGCCAAAAGGCCTACGGAAGCAAAAAAAAGTATAAAGAATTCAAGTGCTTCCGCAACCTGTAATCTGCAATTTGCGTTGTGGAAGCGGGAAGCAGAATAAAAATTTATAAGAAATTGGAGTGTTTTCCGCAACCCACAATCCGCATTGCGGAAGCAAAAAACGGAGTAAAAACTCATAAGGAAGGGGATGGTTCCGCAATCTGCAATTTGCATTGCGGAAGTGGAAAGCGGAGTAAAAGTCATAAGGAATGGGAGAGTTTCCGCAATCCGCATTGCAGAAGCAGAAACAAGGTCAAAAATATAATGAATATAAGGACTTTCCTCAATCTGTATTGCGGAAAGCGGAAAGTGGAAGTCAAACTGTAAAGTATTTAAGTATTTCCGCAATCTGCAATCTGCATTGCGAGATGTGGAAAGCGGGAAGAATAAGTCGTCAAAATGTTAAGGTTTCTACAATCTGCAATCTGCATTGCGGAATGCGGAAAGCGAAAAGGAAAACAGTTAAAGCGTAAGGAGTATAAGGACTTTCCGTAATCCACAATCCGCATTGCAAAATGCGAAAAGCGGAAACTAGAAGAGGACACATAAAGAATATACGAGGTTTTTGCAATCCGCATTGCGGAATGCGGAAAGCGAAACGTGAAAGAGAAATATAAAGAAGATATGGGATTTCCGCAATCCGCATTGCGGAATATGGAAAGCAAAAAGTAGAAAGAAAAATATAAAGAAAATACGGGGTTTCCGCAATCCGCAATCCTCGTTGCGGAATGCGGAAAGCGGAAAGTGGAAGAGAAAATATAGGGAAAGTATTGGACTTCCGCAATCCGCAATCTGCATTGCGGAAGCAGAAATGCGGAAGAGTAAGATCATAGAAGAATTAAATGAATCCCACAATCCGCAATCCGCATTTGCGAAAGGGAATTTGTTTGCGGAAAGACTGTAGCAGAAACAATTAAGCTTAGGAATGAATGTTAAAGGAAGATTCATGGCCCATTACTTATGTGAAGGAAAAAAAAACTTATATGCATTTTAGCAGGTTATATGGGTATGTTACATATGGTATCAGAGCTACAGGTTTCAACCCTGTCGCCTTTTGGGAACATCTAGTTCCACTGAATTATGAAAAAAACTTTGTTCTAATCATAACAATTTGTGTTAGAATGTTTTGTGCACAAACAAAATTATTCTCTAACAGGATACAACAATGGCTTCACAAAGTGAGAATGCAGATCAACCTGAAGCGGGTGCACCAGCACCATGCACATCACAACCAGAGCAAGAACACTCTAAAGCTAGTCAAGTTCTGGAAACGATGAGGAACTTGATCATAGAAATACGGATCTTCAAAGCAGATAATGAGCAGCTAAAGAAGGCTCAGGAAAGGCAGCAGGAGATTAATGAGATATTGTTGCAAAGTCTGCAAGAG
Organism: Pseudotsuga menziesii; assembly: GCA_001517045.1. Lineage (NCBI taxonomy): Eukaryota > Viridiplantae > Streptophyta > Pinopsida > Pinales > Pinaceae > Pseudotsuga > Pseudotsuga menziesii. The sequence continues at coordinate 175,806 of LPNX010750366.1, read as the reverse complement.
AAGAATAATGGGGGAAAACCCCAAACAAAGATTGGGAGGGACCCGAAAGTTATAGAAAGTGTTGAAAGAAAAGACAGTTCCTCCAATGGAACTCAAAAATCTGCAAATCGAGCCAAGTGGGTCAGCAAAAGAAAAATTGACCACCTGGAAGGTGAATTTAAAAAGATTAAGCCAACTAGCTTCGACGGGGAATCCAAGACCGGAGAAGAAGTAGAGGCTTGGCTGCTAAACATTAAAAAGTACTTTCAAAATTGCGATTATTCTAGTAACATGAAGGTGAGAATGGCCATCTACAATCTGCAGGGAAGGGCCAGCATTTGGTGGCAAGATCTGAAGATTTCCCAGGGAATAAAAGAGAAGAACCTGGAGTGGTCAGAGTTCAAGAAGTTCTTCAAGAAGCAATACTTGTCAGAAAACTATTACGAAAGAAAGACCAAGGAATTCTGAGTCAAAGCTCGTCCAAATGAATATAGAGAACCTCATTAACAAATTTTTGGATATGTTGCGGTTTGTGCCATATATTAAAGAGGAAAAATGTGAAAATACAGAGGTTCTTGAGTTGCTTGCCGTAATCTTATAAGGACCGGATTGAATTTGACAATCCCAAAACCTTGGATGAAGCCTTAAGAAAGACAAGGTTGTGTTTTGAACAATACAAACAGAGGAATGACCTCTCCAAGGTCTGGAAGGGTAAAGAACAGGAAGAGTTCAACAGATGGAAGAAGGGCTTCAAGCCCCCACCCCTCAAGAACATGCCAAGGGATCTGCAAGGAAATTCCTACAACAGAAACGAACAGCTTCCACAGAAGAACTATAAATCTGTGAACCTTGGACCTAAGGGGACTATTGGAGCCCCTAAATAACCCTTGAAGTGTTGGGAATGTGGAGAGCCCCACTTGCAAAGAAACTGCCCACACCTCAACCAAACTAACAAGGTTGTTCACAACCTGCAAGGAGCTTCCACCATTGGGGAAGTTGGGAAAAGTTACCACCAGATTAATGCCGCCCTAGAGAATCGACAAGAAGATTATCAATCTACAATTGTGGAGATTGAAGGTACTATCTCTAACCGAAGTCTTTCTATACTAATTGATCCAGGGGCTACCTTAAGTTACATCACTCCCAAGGTGGTGGAGGACTGCCAACTCGCCAAGGTAAGGCATGCAAAACCTTGGTCAATCCAACTAGCTACTAGAGCCAAGAGAAAGGTAACTGAGTTTATTACTGATTGTGAAATTAAAATAATGGATCATGTGAGTAGGATTAATATGAATGTTTTTCCTTTAGGGTCATATGATATGATTATTGCCATGGATTGGTTAGCAAAGTACAAAGTAATATTGAATTGTTTTGATAAAACCTTTACTTATGTGACTGAGGATCAAATTGTTATGAAGGTAGAAGGTATCATTAGGCCTGTCTCCTTGAGGCAAATCTTTGCCATGCAACTGAAAAGGTGTATGAGAAAGGGTTGTAAGCTGTATGCAGTAAGGGTCGTTGACCTGCACCTTAATGAAGGTCAAACACAGGTAAAAGAACACCCATTCTTAAGTAAGTTTATGGATGTACTTCCAGAAGAGATACCAAGACTACCCCCTCAACGAGAAATGGATTTCTCCATTGAGATTGTTCCTGGGTTTGCATCGATATCTAAGATACCTTACCGTATGAGCATCCCTGAGCTAACCAAATTGAAAATGTAGTTACAAGAACTACTAGATAAGGGTTACGTCAGACCCAGTTTGTCTCCTTGGGGAGCACCAGTTTTATTTGTTAAGAAAAGGTATGGAACCCTAAGACTTTGCATAGATTACAAACAGCTGAATAAAGTAACCATCAAGAACAAGTATCCTCTGCCTCAGATAAATTATATGTTTGATCAAATGGGGGGAGCTAAAATCTTCTCCAAGTTAGATTTGTGGTCTGGTTATCACCAGATCAAGATTAAAGAAGAAGAAGTAAGTAAACGGCCTTTAGAACCCCATATGGGCGGTATGAATTTGTAATAATTCCTTACGGCTTAACCAATGCCCCTGCAACATTCATGTGCTTAATTAAGAGTATTTTCAACAAGTACCTAGACCAGTTTATGTTGATATTTCTTGATGACATCCTAATCTACTCCAAGACGGAGGAAGAACATCAACAACACTTGGAAATTGTGCTACAGACCTTAAGAGAGCATCAGTTGTATGCTAAGTTCGAGAAGTGTGAATTCTTTAAGAAAGAAATTCAGTACCTAGGTCATGTCATCTCAGAGGACGGGATCACAGTAGACCCACAAAAGATTAAGGCTATTTTCGAATGGCTTGTGCCTAAGAATGCCACTGACATTCTGTCCTTCATGGGACTAACCGGTTACTACCTACGATTCATCCAAGGATTCTCAAAGCTAGCATATCCCATCACTTCTTTGCAAAAGAAAGAAGTAAAATTTGTGTGGTCCTGGAAGTGTCAAGAGAGCTTTGAGAATCTAAAAAGATTGTTAACCATGGTTCCAATTCTAAGGGTGGTTGACCCCTATAAAGACTACATCGTTGTACAAATGCTAGTAAGGATGGATTGGGGGGAATATTATCTCAAGAAAGACATGTGGTATGTTATGAATCTCGCAAATTGAAAGAGCATGAACGAAATTATGTAGTGCATGATCTAGAATTGGCAGCAGTAGTGCATGCCTTAAAAATGTGGCACCACTACCTGTTAGAGAAAAGGTTCCTTTTGTTGATAGACAACACCAGTGTAAAGAATATGTTTACTTAGTCGGGGCTAAATTCCAGACAAGCAAGATGGATGGACTTCTTAAATGAGTTCGATTTTGAAGTAAAGCATATCAAGGGTAAGGAGAATAGGGTGGTTGATGCACTCTGTCGATGAGCTCACGAAGTATATGAGATTACTATGAGCCAAACAGAAAGTGATCTGATGAGCAGAATAAAAACAGCCAGCATCCATGATGCCGAATATGAAAATTTACTGTATAAATTGTTGAAAGACGAGGTAAACTTGAATGGGAAAGAATTCAAAGTAGACTAGAACGGTTAATTTGGTTTAAAGGAAGAATATACATGCTTAACATTGCATATTTAAAATTGTTTGTTCTAAATGAAATGCACAGACCTCCTTATGCAGGGCACCCTGGTTACCAAAAGATGATCATAGCCCTGAGATAACAATTCTTTTGGCCCAAATTCAAGGCAAATTTAGTTGATTATCTGTCTAAATGTTTGGAATGTCAACAGGTGAAGGTTGAACATCAACATCCAGCGGGTTTGTTACAACCTTTGCCAATTCCCGAATGGAAATGGGAGGTAACATCTTTGGATTTTATCACAGGTTTGTCATTAACTCAAAAACAACATGATTCAATTATGGTTGTGGTAGGTAAGTTAAGCAAGTCTGCTCATTTTGTTCCTGTGAAGTCCACTTACAAGGCTATCAATGTTGCATAAATATTTCTGAAGGAAGCATTCCGACTTCATGGAGTACCAAAGATGATAATTTCTGACCGAGATGTCAAGTTTACATCAAACTTTTGGAAATCATTGTTTGCAGGGTTAGAAACCAAGATAAACTTCAGCACTAGCTACCACCCTAAAACAGATGGACAAACAGAACGAACAAACCAAGTCATTGAAGACATGTTGAGGATGTATGTCATGGAAAGGCCCACTAAGTGAAGAGACTATTTGCATCTGGTAGAGTTTGCATACAATAATGGTTATCAGACCTCAGCCAAGATGAGCCAATTCAAAATCTTGTATGGGAAAAAGTGTACTACCCCTGTTAGCTGGGATAGCCCTGTGGATCGACTGATAGTAGGACCTAAAATGTTACAAGAAATGGAACAGACTGCTTGAAAGGTACAAAAGAACTTGAAGGCAACGCAGGATCGCCAAAAGAGTTATGCTGACTCGAAGAAACATCACAAAGAATTTTCGGTCGAAGATCATGTTTACCTCCGAGTTAAGCCCAAAATGAATTCCCTGAGATTGGGAAATTGTACCAAATTAGTACCACAGCTCTGCGGACCCTTTCAAATCTTGGAAAGGATTGGACCTGTGACATATAAACTTGCTCTTCCAGCACACTTAAAAATTCATAATGTTTTTCATATTTCATTGTTGAAGAAATATATACATGATTCCACTCATATCATTGACTGGAATGTGGTACAGGTGGAACGAGAAGGAGAATTTCAAGTGGAACCTCTGCCCATTCTGGACAAGAAAGAAACAATACTTCGAACCGGGTCGTCACTCGGGTTAAGGTGCAATGGAAGCACTTTAGCCCGGAGGAGGCAACTTGGGAACTCGAGGAAGATGTGCAAAAGAAGTACCCAAGTTTATTTCCAAAAGCTATGGAGGAAGACTAAGAACATTGAGGACAGTGTTGCAATAAGGGGGTGTGGATGTAATATCCCCCGATTTATAAATATTATTTGTAATATTTAATCTCGACTGTATTTTGATGAGTTTGGCTGATTGTGGAATCTGTCCAAACGATCCCTAGAGGACAGTTGTAACCACTACATTTTCTGTCTTTAATGAAAATCAGACTGAAAGGGACAAGCCACGTTAAATAGGATACTATGCGTGCAAGGGGAGGAGACGTAGAGAAGTAAACCTCAGGAAAGTACACCAAGCGCCAGAACACCTTAATGTCATCGGACAAACCTTGGAGATATCAGGGAACGCAGTGGTTGACGAGGATTCCTTGGGGAATGGACTGTAGCTATAAGGTAAGACCTAGGCAACCAAACTATAAGAGAGCATATGCGAGAAAGTAGGACGCTGCTGAGTATGCTGGGAAAGAATGAACTCTTGTTGTGTGAGCACTCTGTGTTAGGGAAGAGTTGAGAGAAAAACTTGTTGCGTGAGCACTCTGTGTTAGGAAAGTGATTTTTGCTTTGAAAAACTGAACTGAGGTTAGTTGTCTCCGCTCTTGTCACACACAGTTTAGCTCAAGGGTGATTGAGGAGTAGGATAGAGCAAATCTGTGCCTAATCTGTAGTTGGGAGGAACGTGGTTGTTCCCCTTTTATTGCGGCTCGCGTTACAAAAAGGTTCCATTACTGGGTTTGTTTTCTGCAAAACTATTGAGCTCAAGGTATGTCTGTACATGTGTTAATATGTGTTCAATGTTAATGAAATGATAAATACCGGTTTTAGGTTTATTGATGAAAATGTTGCTTAGGAGCTGGTGTATACTCATACTCTGTTTTGAATGACTGTGATGTGTATTTGGTAATATGGTTGCTCAAATGGGATAATGATGTTTCTGTAAAGAGTTACTAGGATGCTGTGTGATCCTTTGTTAAAGCCATTCTAAGGGACCCTTGGTAGGAAAGCCAATGTACGCTCCTGGGTTTATCCCTTTTCCTGTTTAGTGAAGCTCCTGTATAATACCTTTAAATCCTAAGGGAGAGGGAAAACTGTGAAGGGGAGCTTGGCTGCTGAAGTTCTTAGGAACTGGCCACTGTACACCACCTTAAAGTACCTAAGCATGAGCTGGTCTAAGTAAATCATTCAGCTAAAGCCGTGAGTCCATCAAGGGTTGGCAACCCCTTAGTCTTGCCAAGAAAAAACACAGAGAAGGTAGGTGAAAACCTTGGGGCCAAAACGCCTACGGAAGCCTAAAAATAGTATAAAGAATTTAAGTACTTCCGCAATGCATAATCCGTATAGCAAAATAAAAATTTATAAGAATTTGGAGTGTTTTCCGCAACCCGCAATCCGTATTGCAGAAGCGGAAAATGAAGTAAAAACTCATAAGGATAGGGGTGGTTCCACAATCCGCATTGCAAAAGCGAAAAGTGGAGTAAAATTCAGAAGGAATGGGAGCGTTTTTGCAATCTGCAATCCGCATTGCCCAAGCGGAAATAGGGTCAAAAATATAACAAATATAAGGACTTTCCACAATCCGCATTGCGGAAAGCGAAAAGTGAAAGTCAAACTGTAAAGTGTTTAAGTGTTTCCGCAATCCGCAATCCGCATTGCAAAATGCGGAAAGCGGTAAGGATAAGTCGTAAAAATGTTAAGGTTTCTGCAATCTGCAATCTGCATTGCGGAATGCAGAAAGCGGAAAGGAAAACTGTTAAAACATAAGGAGTATAAAGACTTTTCACAATCCACAATCTGCATTGTGGAACGCAAAAAGCGGAAAGTAGAAGAGGAAACATAAAGAATATACAAGGCTTCTGCAATCCGCAATACGCATTGCGAAATGCAGAAGGTGGAACATAAAAGAGAAATATAAAGAAGATATGGGATTTCCACAATCCGCATTGCGGAGTACGAAAAGCGGAACGTAGAAATAAAAATCTAAAGAAAATACGGGGTTTCCGCAATCTGCAATCCTCGTTGCGGAAAGCGGAATGTGGAAGAGAAAATATAGATAAAGTATGGGGCTTCCGCAATCGGGAACCCGCATTGCGGAAGCGGGAATGTGGAAGGGTAAGATCATAGAAGAATTATGTGAATCCTGCAATCCGCAATCCACATTTTCGGAAGCGGAATTGCGGAAGGGACTTTTAGTGCGGAAGGACTGTTGCGTAAACGGTTAAGCTTAGGAATGAATGTTAAAGGAAGATTCAAGGCCCATGACTTATGTGAAGGAAAAAAAAATTATATGCATTTTAGCAAGTTATATGGGTCTGTTACACTCTCCAATTGCTACATGTTGATCACATAGTTTAGTAATCTTCTTCAAGTAGGTAGTTAAGGTATTTTTTGCTCATCCTTGTGGCTCAACTTTTTCCTCAACAAAGAGCATCAAACATGTCATTTCCCATGGTCTTCTCGACGATGTGAAGGATCAAATGATCCTTCATAGAGTCAAGGATGACTTACTTGGTCTTTCCCATCTTGTTCGTATGATTTTCCAACAACACGGTATTGATAGGCACTATATCCGATTTCTCAATAAAGTTCCATGATCATGTTCTCCCAAATAACATATGTACTAAACACTTCCACAAGACGATGTTAGAGGGACCTTCCATTCAATTTTTATATCTAAGATTGAATGTAGTCATACTATGATAATCAAATATCCTGCTAAACAAAACAAATCTACAACTTTCAAAAAACAACCTATCACAGGCCCACTGTGTTTTCCTCAAGCATTGGTCATAGGAATATCACCTTTGGAACCTCCTGAAAACTCTTCACGAGTCACAAGTAGAATCCCTACTATCCATACATGGATCCCTAAAAGGTTTTAGAAACTATGCTTTAATACCATGTAAATTTTTTTAACCCGTGGTAAACATATTCTACACTATAAAATAATTCCTACGGTAAACTAAAAAACTAAAACTAAATAACTCTCAAAACAACTCTTTATGATAAATGTAGAATCTATAAAAACACATTGTAAGAAAACATATAACAAAATTCAATAGGTGAATGTTTGTTACCGCCCAAACTTGCACTTCTTGTGGTAAAGCTTGGTGGAACTCAAGAGGGTTGGCCCACTATCACCCCAACAGCCTTCTTCTCACTGTAGCTGGCTCTTCTCCAACACAAGTGGGGTATCCCTAAAGTTATAATTGCGTAAGTTATTCAATGTGTTACTACTCAATATAGCACCCTTGATCAAGGTCATGGATCCCAATGCAATGAGAGGTAAGCACTGGAGGAGCTAGTGCCCAATGTCACCATAGCCTAGCTCCTCAACACTATAGGTCAACTTCTAAGACCAAGGGGGACTTCCTAGAATTTGGTGAATGATATCAGCAATTACTTAAACAACATACAAACACCTTTTCCAAGAAACCTCTCAGCGGAGATCAGTGCCTTATGGGGTTAAAACAATAAAGCAATAACAACACTAAGTGAGAGGTAGGAGTTACAACACTCAGGAATTTCAAGAAAGATAACATTCAATGTCTTACTGCTGTTAAGAAATTGCAGCAGTCTAAATGCTTCAAAAAACTAACAGAAATCACCCAAATAGTGCCAACTTACCATATAAGCACACCTTGTGTAGTATTAGTAGGGTAAATGACACACTCCCAGAGGGTGAAGGGAAACTATAAATCAGATCTGAAACGTAAAACCAGATCTGGTTTATGCCCTAAATTAGCCCCCAAATAGATGGTGGTCCTGCTTATAGCATTTTCCAATGGATCTCCAACCTCCTCAGGGGTCAACCTAGGCCTAAATCCTTGCGTTTTAGGCCTTCAAACTCAGCTGAATTGGTCAACGTAGTTATTGTACCTGCTATAACAGATCTGCAAAAAGTAACCCTAGCATGCATGGGTCACGGAAAACCTCACAATCCAACTATGAGAAAATGGTACCATTGAAAATCTACCATAAAACAAGCTAGGGCACACTTTATCAGCAATTACTTAAACAACATACAAACACTTTTTCCAAGAAACCTCTCAGTGGAGATCAGTGCCTTATGGGGTTAAAACAATAAAGCAATAACAACACTAAGTGAGAGGTAGGAGTTACAACACTCAGGAATTTCAAGAAAGATAACATTCAATGTCTTACTGCTGTTAAGAAATTGCAGCAGTCTAAATGCTTCAAAAAACTAATAGAAATCACCCAAATAGTGCCAACTTACCATATAAGCACACCTTGCGTAGTATTAGTAGGGTAAATGACACAATCCCAGAGGGTGAAGGGAAACTATAAATCAGATCTGAAACATAAAACCAGATCTGGTTTATGCCCTAAATTAGCCGCCAAATAGATGGTGGTCCTGCTTATAGCATTTTCCAATGGATCTCCAACCTCCTCAGGGGTCAACCTAGGCCTAAATCCTTGCGTTTTAGGCCTTCAAACTCAGCTGAATTGGTCAATGTAGTTATTGTACCTGCTATAACAGATCTACAAAAAGTAACCCTAGCATGCATGGGTCACGGAAAACCTCACAATCCAACTATGAGAAAATGGTACCCTTGAAAATCTACCATAAAACAAGCTAGGGCACACTTTTCCAGCAGAACAAAAGTTCCAAATTCCAAAAACTTTTTGAGATATGAATTTTCTAACTTTTTAGGGTTTTTTCCAAATATTACATTTTTTGGTGTTTTTTCAATATATGCACAACAAAATTTTGATAAAAAATAGAAGAGAAGGGGTTATGACCTTAGTCCTCAACCCTAGGGAAACAAGATATCGAGGTCAACCTCCCTACTCAATTTGGCTATTCAAGATTTACCAATTAGGGAAAAGGCTAGTAACCCTATGTGTGTAAAAGTAGCCAAACCCTAATTCCCAAGGCCCCACTGTGGAGAGCTCCTTCAAGAGGAAAGTCTTGTCAAACAAAGTTGACAAGATGGCAATAAAACACTTATTTACCTTGCTTAAGGTGCAAAAATAATGTCAAACAAGAAAATGGAAATATCTTACCATCTTCCACCAAGGAAATAGCAAAACAAATAGTTCTTAGATCCTCCATAACCACAAGTTATAACAACTATTCTTTGAACAAACCTTGTAAGATAGCAAAAACCCTAGAATTCCATCATTTTACCATTAATCACAAGAGAGACATGCCAAAAAGCAATGTTACTAGAATCGGAATTGGCAATAAATCGCCGAAGTGAGGCAAAAGAGTCAAAGTTTTGAATCGGATTGAGAAAAAAGAAAATACCAAAAATTAAATATATACACATATTTTGAATTAAAATAAATAAATAAATAAAACATTTTTGATTGTTATTCAAAGTAGCCATGTCCATATATTGCAAGATATCAATAGATGTCCAAAATATATCAATTCTCATCCATAAGATGAGTCCAGATAGATAAAGCATTGCCTATATTGGGATCTTATTCATCAATAGCACCCTGTGCTCCCCTCCTCTAAGCTCTAGTCATTGCCTTTACCTCGAATATCAAAGTTGATCATTCGAGGAAATTAGTCAACACCCTATAATTTTGATGGAATTTCCAAATCCAAACATTAAAATAAGATAGAATTAGAAAAAGTTTCACATGCTTAAAAAATGATTTTGCTTGATCGAAGAGTACATTTTTATTAAGTTCATGACAGAGGAGTTCAACAATCAGCACCAACAACATCAAGGTACATAGAGAGGTTGATGTGATGTATTAAATGTCAATTCCTTACCCTCATACACAATAGAATCCAATGGAAACGTTGCAATCCTGAAAAACCGTTAAGTCTACTGAATTCTGAATGGGATCTTTGCATATAAACTTCTATGAGGTTGGAACCACTCTCAAACAACTTGAAACAATTAATGGTAATGTTCAAAATTAAAGTAAAATAATAAAAAATGAAAAATAAGGAGAATGTTGTTTTTACTTTAAGAATTTAATATTACCATTACTACTAAACACCCCCAGCAGGTAGACATACTTGCAGCAAGCAAAATAATGACCAAAAACAATCAAAACCAGTCTTAAAAACTTTTCTTGGGCGCACAGTTAAAAAACACAGAGCTTTAGATCACGAGTCAGGGAAAAAATCACGAGTTTGACACACGTTAACAGAGTCAAACTCGATCAACTAAGTTTGACTCGCCCTAACTGAATCATCTTGTTTTGAGGGTGGTTCGAGTCAAACTCACAATTTTTCAAGTTTGACTCACGATTCCTATTACATTGCCAAAAAGAGAGGTGTGCCTCACTCAAAAGCTCCAATATACCAAGAGAAAAAGAAATCAATACATATTAGAACTATTGTCTTGTTTATAAATGAATGTTAGGAGCCTTTATTTATATGAGGCATCATAATCTTTTCTAACTTTAGATCCAACCTTACTAAAAAGTAAAATGACTTAATTTTAGGGTCTATCACCCGCAAGTCGAGGACATACCCACAAAAAGACTAAAAATAATGACAAAATGATGTAGATGGCTTCATCCAAGTGAAGTGATAAGCTGGAGGACAACGTTATGCCTCAACTAACCCTGGCGATGTAGAAGATCTCTCAACGTCCTCCCCTTTAATAAGGTAAGGCTCTCTTGTAGTAGATGACATCATCATAAAGTGTGCACATGTACACCAAGAGGAGGGGTAGTACATGAAAGAGAAGGTCCAAGTGGCAATAAACAAGGTGTGCTAAAGTGGATATGACAACCCTTACACGCACAATCACTTTCTACATAGCATAAACATGAGTGTGGCTAGGAGCCCCTAAGCCATGTGTTGTAGTGGGTCCATCCCAAGAAGCACCAGAGCACCAACCCAGGGAACAAATGCCCAACATGATGGGGGACTTTGGCCCATCAAAGGGCAGTCAACAAAGCCACTAAGTCAATATTCCTTAAAATGAAAACCAAGAGGACCTGCCATGACCAGACCATGGGTCTTGATCCCAGCTAGACTAGCAATTTTACATAAACTAGCCCAAACTTGAGCTTTAACAATGACAAAAGACCCCTTCACACTGGCATATCCTGGCAAGCATGTTGTGGATGATCTGCGTCATGACACAATGGAAGCTCAAGGTGGAATGGAGAAGCTGACTTTAGCAAAACAAAAATTTAATATAAGCTTTTTATAAAGTGATGGGTGGACCGAGACTAATGTCCATCCATTGCACAAGTGGGGTCAAGCCATAAACGAGGAGTGGTGTTTTCTTATGTAATACTAATAAGAAGAGCATGAAGCTGAAATAAACCAACCTATATCCATTTTATGTTAAAGTTAGTGCAGCTGCGAGACCCATTCTCAGGGAGGATGGCACCCTAGGTAGTTAATTAGGGCAGAGTAAGACCCTATAAGGTACCCTAGGGCCCCCAGTAGTCTCCTATCGTTCTTGGTCCAGGACCAAGCAGATTGATGCCATGGAAAAGTCCCTAACATATAGTTCGGGCCCCTATATGTCTCTAGGGTATTCTGGTCTGGGATCAGACAGTTTCTTGGACACGATGTCTAAGTAGATCCTGCAGGTTGAGACAGAGACTTCCTGGTCTGGGACCACGCAGATTCTTGGTTTGGGACAAAGCAGTTCTTGGAGTAGCATTCCTGGTCAGTTAACTAGGTGAATCTTGGTCAAGTAGACCAAGATGATGATGTGTAATGTCCTCTCTCCTAATCGGTTATTACTAGGTTGTTCTCAAGGGACTGGCCACCCCTTGATGATGCCACTAGCACCTAACCCTTAGGAGCAGTATTGAGGACCATAGGATCACATCATCCAGTTTGGATCTTCTCCTTATACAATGATGATAAAAATATATATGGAACACATGAAATAATGTACCTTGAGAGATAGAAAAGATTAAAGTCCTTGGTCTTGTTGGTCCTTTGGGTAAAAGGGGTTGTTTGTCCACCTTTATGGTACACCTTGGTGTTGTGGCTATGAGGGTTGTCTTACCTTCTTATTGTGGCCCCCTTTGGTTGATCTATGGTCCTTTATCTTCTACTTGGTCCTAGCACTCTTATTGTGAGTACCTTTCCTATGTCAACTTTTATTTTATGGTTTTTATTTTGTAAGACCATTGGACCATTGGTACCCTATCCTAAGTCAACTTTTATTTCATGGTTCTTATTTTGTAAGACCATTGGTACCCTATCCTAAGTCAACTTTTATTTTATGGTTTTTATTTTGTAAAACCATTGGACCATTGGTATCTTATCCTAAGTATCCTATGTTATGTTATGTTATGTTATGTTATGTTTGGTAACTATCCTAAATCATAGGGGTTACCTAAGAGACCTTTCTAAAAGGCTTGTCAAGATTATAAATTAAGTTCTTCACTTCATTCCTAAGTGCATCTTGACATGAGAAAAGTTTAGATCCGATCCTTGTCTACTTAACTAATCTGTGATTGTGTCTTCTTCTGTTGGTTGTGACTGTGTCCTCTTCTGTGGACTGTTGACTATGTTTTTTTCTGTTGGGTCGTGGACTATTGACTGTGTCTTCTGCTGGCCATGAACTGTTGATTGCGTGTTGCTACTGCCAACGTGACTGTGTATTCTCTATTGGGCATGATTGTGTATCCCTGCTAGGCATGACTGTATGGTTCTCTGCTAGCATGACTGTGTATCTCTGTTGGGCATGACTATGTTTCTCTACTATTGTGACTGAGTGTCTCTGCTAGGCATGACTGTGTATCCCTACTAGGCATGATTGTATGGTTCTCTGCTAGCATGACTATGTATCTCTGCTAGGCATGACTGTGTATCTCTGTTGGGCTTGACTATGTTTCTCTGCTGAGTATGACTGTGTGTTTTTCTGCTGGCATGACTATGTGTCTCTGTTGGGCATGACTATGTTTGTCTGTTGGCGTGACTGTGTTTCTTGGCTGAGCTGTGACCTGTGTCTTTGCCTTAATAAGAAGTGTTGTTGAAGTTTGGATAAAGGATTGAAGTTTCTCTTCATGTTGATTAAGAATCTAAGGCTTGTATTCTTACTACTATAACACTCTTAAGCTCTCTCTCAAGTTACGTCATTTATCCATCTAGGTGACTTATCCCTTCGGTGACAAGATCAGAACCTAAAAGTATCTAAATATAAGGCTGATCCAAAACAATCCTAGAGTAGTATTGTTAATGTTCTTTACTGTTGTTATTTCTTGTACATTATTATTGTTTTGTTTCATCGGTTATAATATTGTTACTATACATGGCATTTAGTAAATCATCTCAAGGACCAACTTTAACCCAGTGACTAGTGGAGTGTTTTTTTTTAATTATTGCAGCAATAATATTCTGAATCTAACTTTGTTTCATGATTCTGGTTATGTATTAAAGTATATTTTTTATTCCTAACCTAAACCTAAACTTTAACATTTTAAACCCAAATCTATTAAGCATTGAGAGGGATCCAATTTCTTGAGGTATAAATTTTTTCTTGATGTGTAAACAATTTACATCGAGAGTAGCGAGGTGCTCTACATCCTAGTATGGAGGAGATGTTGTAGCGTAGGTAACGTTGATGTGGCAATGTCCATTAAAAATAAAAATAAATAAAAATATAAAAATAATCAAAATAAATAAAAATTAACATGTCAGCTCATATAAACCCTAAGGTATAAAAATAACATGTTGGTTCATATAAACTCCAAAGTATAAAATAACATGTTGGCTCAAAAGAGCTTGGTACTAGCCTAGATCCATCTTAAACCCGGAGCTATTAAGCACCGAGAGGGATCCAATTTCTTGAGGTGTAAATTTTTTCTTGATGTGTGAAAAAATTAAGATAAAAAAAATTAATATTTTGAGCCAACATCTTATTTTTATACTTTGGAGTTTATATGAGCAGAAATGTTATTTTTATCCCTTAGGGTTTATATGAGCGGACAGGTTAATTTTTATTTTTATTTTTATTTATTTTGATTATTTTTATAGTTATTTTTATTTCTACTTTTAACCGGCATTGCCATGTCAGTGTTACCTACACTGCAACATCTCCTCCACGCTAGGTTGTAGAGCACCTCACTACTCTTGGTGCAATAAGCTAAGAAATCCAAATCGATGTCCATAAGTGCCGAAAATTGATTTTAGAAACCCTAATGAAAAAGTAACTTCAAATATGCAGAAGGATGCAATGGCAATTAGATGATGTAAATGACAGCCAATTCTAGTAAGGAAGCAAGGCATTTCCAGCAGTAAATAACAAAGACATTTAAAAGAAGATAAACCACAAATAATTTATTTTAAGCAAAGGAACAATGACACATTTGATGCAAACAACTTCCAGCATTTGTATTCATCAATATTAGCTCAAAAACATATGCCTCACAAGAAACCCTTAACTTGCATAGCCTTCCAGATATTTAACTAAGTTCAAAGGGGGGAAATCCCCAAATTCGTCCATGCAAATGATAGAGAGAGCTACTTTTTAAATTGAATTGAGCTCAATCTTCTTTTACTATGAGATATTAAATTGTCTCTCCTAGATCCACAATTTGCTCAAAACATAATAATAAAATATACAAATCCTCAACCTCCTCAACTACTACTCCCAATAATAGCAACAAGTGGTTTTAGATCCACTTTTCCTCAATAAATAATAATATAATATGTTGGCCGCTCTTAGATACAAAACGTCCTCCAGTAAATAATATACTATAACCACCTCTCTATGGCAAGTCAAACAATGAACAAAATAATAAACATTAAGCAGGTAGAGGCTATGACACATTTCTCATCCACAAGCCAAGATGTTCCTTGTAGGAAGGACGCATCTTTCTTCAAGCTGAGTTCACCAAGTCGTCTAAGGGTAAACATGAATATTCCTTACGAGGAACACTCCACTAAAAGCATGAATGAAATGATATAAATTGTAACCACATGCTGAAAATCGCTCAAAAGTCGCCCTCCTCAATTATCCCACCTGCTTGTCCTCCAATGAGTAACAAACCTCCATAAATGTGCCATGAAGTAAGCAATGAGGTAGCGCTGCACTAGGGTGGCTGACAATTCAAAAACTGTTAAGGTGCTCTCTAGCAATAAGGAGCCTTTTCTATGCTGGGACATCTCTAAGGTGTCTAATGCTTTCTTAAAGAGTGGATCTGTATGGATTTGCGCCCTTTTTTTAAACTACTGGCCCCATTCTCCTTGGAATAAGTAACCATCAATGAGCCTTTCGAGGGCCTCTACCCAGGCTGGCGTTCCTCCAATTCATTCTTCAGAGGCAAAGACAAGGACTGCTCCAGATTATTGCTAGTTGGAATTAACATCACAAATATACCCTTTCTTTTAATTTCTGATACTGGAATACATTATAATAGGGATGGAAGTAACATCCCTTTGTGTGCAGGAAACAGATATGCAATAAAGATTCCTTTTGGAAAACTGTTGACTGCTACAGGCCCCACTTTCTCCATCCATTCTGCTGCAAAATGCTCTGCTAATACTCTGAAATTGTAACAATCAATGCCCTATGTCAAGTTGTTGCCCCTTTTTGCTTCAACGGCTGCATCATTCAATCATGAGACCATTGTTTTACTGCTGGAAATATCCCAGAATTAGTCTTTAATACCCTGAGTGAAGCATTACTGAAAAAGTGTAGAAATTCTCCAGAACAACCATGTTCTCATGCTGCTGTCATGAACAATATGGAACAGGACTGAACATAAAATTAAAGGTAAATGCTGCCAATATTGCTTGAAATAAACATTCTTATCGCTGGAAGCCAGAGATATCATGCCCGAGATATCCTCAAAAAAACTTAGCCTTACAACTACTGCCGATGTGGAACTTGTGAGGATAAAACTAAAGGCAACAAAACTGTAGGTTCCCTCCAGCAATTCTTATAAAGAGTGTGCCCCTATTCTTGCTGGAAAATCGCAATAAGACGGACCTGAAGATGATACTAATATGCTGAAATGGTGGGAGAGAAAATCATAGGGATCCATTTATGATGCAGTTATAAAATTTCCTCTTGAAAGGGCCACCATGATGAATGATGGACCTCTACTAATTAGAATATAGTTGCAGCCTCATTAATCATGCACAAGAGTAGCAAAGATGCGTCATGCTAAGCATAGCTAATAAGAACCAATCCCAAGGGACCTGTAGGACTGTTGAAATCTCCTTGGAAACAAATCTGAAAACATCTTCATACAGCAGTGCCTTTACTTATAGATTTTCCATAGCCAAGCTCAGCACTTCTTCAGGATTTTCTAGCTGTAAAACTCATCACCATCATTCTTGGTACATTAAATCTGCATTTCTAATGGCATTCCCATGCTTTCGATAAGCTTTCAAGTTGGCTGGACATGCACCCTTCAGATCTGGAATAAAAATGAGCCACGTTGTCCTTGTGGCTTTATGTCCACCATAGTAGTACCAAAAAGAAGATCACCCTAGTCAGAAGCAGATGACCCCTGAAAATGACAATGAAAAGCTGAAAGTATAAGCCTTAAAAAGTTAAAATGCAAATGCATTTTAAATTGTAACACTGTCAAAACCTGTCATTGTTTTTTATTAATTCCCAACATGAAAATTTGCTACAAGAAAACACTAGACTGCTAACTGCTTAAATAAAAAATTCTCTATTAAAGATCCATACTGCTTCCTTTCTTTTATAGAAATGAAGAAAGTCATACTTATTAGCACAGCCACAAGTAAAATGGCTGGTGAATGCTCATAGGCAAAACCAACCACTTAGTTTTGTGAAGACAGCTAGCTGTTAAACAAAGGCTAAAGTATATAATTTTATATCCATTATTCATACCAAATTATTAGAGTTAATATAACAACAAAACAAATACTATTTAATAAACAAAAAAACAAACCCAGATGCGGGTGACAACAACGCTACCAAGGCCATGGAGGCAGATGACGGAGCACACAACAGTGCCACCCCGTCATCGGCCTGATGTAACACCCCGGTTTTGACCCCTTTTGCATTAAATGTACATGATGTATATATTGTAATGAATCGTGGTGTGGAGCTAAAGGCAAAAGCTCCGCCATCGATTTGGTTGTGTTATGTTTCGGCAAGCGGAAATATTGCCGATGATATAACGTGGTATACGGCACATAATAGTTGGCATCATGTAAATATGCTTTTAATTAAATAAACCCCAACCAGCTATGTTCACTGCAACTATATTGAAAAGGGCATGATATTCCTAAGGATAAGGGGGGATGTTAAACCTTGAGCCCATGGGGGAAAAGACATGTGTCACCACCCTTTTTGTTTTGCTCACCTTCCCTTGTCTCATCCAACTACCACCTTAAATATTCTGCTGATTAGTTGGGGCAGTTATTTGCTAGGGAGTGGAGTGTGGCAGGACTGTCAGTCCTTGCCCACACGCACACTCCACCAGCAAATCGAACCTCACGTTGAGCAGGAAAAACGACTACGCCCATCATTCCACTCTCTCCACGACGACGCTGGGCACTCTTCTGCACTTTCCCACTCGCCATTCTCCATTGTCGTCCATCCTCACGCAGAGAGACATCCTGTTCCTCACGCGGAGGATTCTTTCTGTTTGGTCTCACGCAGCAAGGAGGAGAGTCGTTTTTTGGCTGTCATTCACATTTTCTACAAAGGGATATCTGTGGTTCCTATTCGGATTTGTGGTTTGCGTGTATGTTTTTCCTCATGCACAGGATGGGAGTCTGATTTCTTTCCCCAGTGCAAACTTTGTAATTTTTCCGATTGCTTCATCCCATTGTGGAGCCGGGAGCTGAGGTCTTCCCCACGTTGTTCGTTGCTGTTGTTTCCCCATATTTTGTTGGTTGTGTTGTTTCTACGTGTTGGGTTGCTATAGGTTGTTATGGAGTCGTTTTGGCCACGATATGGCCAAGAATGACTCAGGAATTGTTTTTCCCCTGCCCAAGCCATGAATCGCTGGTTTGACTGTGTGTATGCAATGGTTGGTCTTCGGACTGTGTTGGAGTAGGGATGAGGACTTGGTTTGCTTGATAAACTTGGTGTGTTTGGGAACCACACAGACAGAGCTAGAGAGCTGGCTTTCTTCTCCACAACCCCTGAATAGCACTGGAAGGGAAGTCAGGGCCTGAGGGACTGTGTAGCATAGAAGGGACCGATTCCTTGTGTTGGGTGTGTGTGGGTGTCTTAGAAGTCAGACTAGTTCTGGTGTAGGTGTCCTTAGCTCTACAATGAGCTCACCAGCTTAGCATTCAGCCTTTCCCAGCTCCTTAATAGCCTGATAAACCCGACCATGTTGGCTTAGCTGTCTTGTTGATAGCTTGATAAACCCAACTGTGTTGGCTTGGCTGATTTGTGTATCCTCGACCATGTGTAAGCCTGCTTGTTCCTTATTCCTTGGGGAAATCATGCCTAGCTCATGGGTGGCAGCGTTGCTGAGAGATTAGGGAGCACGTTGGCCTATGGTTGGGTGGAACGTTGTAGCGACGTAGCTGGTTGCAGGACTAATTCTTTATAAGATAAGTATTCTTGTCCATTTCTTCTCTACCTTTATATATATATTGTTTAATGAATATGAGGAACATGTTGAATGCTTGTATGAATGGAAGTTTGCTTCCGCTGTATGATAAATAATTATGTATCTGTGCATGTTCTAGTTCAAAGTATTTTGTTTCAACTTTTATGTATGTTCATGTTCATGGGGCGGTTAGCCCGGATGTTAATGACACCGTAACGTCCTCTTCGCCGGTCGGAGGGTCGAGGACGTTACATTATGGTATTAGAGCCATTGTTGTAGCATTGGGCCTCAGTGGGCCATGAGAACCATTGACAGAGGTAGGTTGCCAGAGCGCAGCAAGAAGAAATCTGTGAAAGATAGAAAATTTTATTGAAAAATTTGCCTAAGTGCCTGAACCGTCGACTCATCGGAAGACTAAGTGGGAAGCTCTTTCAATGCAGCAGAGAGCTAGTCAGAAGGCCACCCGACAGAAGATAGTCAGAAGAAAATTGTGAAAAATTTTCTGAGTGTTCGTCGGCCGTTGGCGAAAATTAGTGGATGTGGGAGCCCGAGTTTCGGCATAGATCAGCCGAAGACCGCTGAAACGCTAGCTAGATTTAGTTGAAGGAACACCCGATATCAACTATCAGCCGTCGGCGATAGTTAGTTAATGAGATAGCCGACACGGTGGCGGGTTCCTGAAGTAATTTTCGCCGTAATATTCTAGGTGCTCGTCAACCCGTCGACGAAGTTTAGTCGAGTGGATCGGGGACATTTAGCTGACGAAATAGCCGACACCATGGCAGAAGAAAGGGGAAGGTTCATCGGAAGGGAGCCGCATCAGTGAAAATTAGTGGATTGATCGGAGAAAATTAGAAGACGTAAGCGCCGAAACGACGGCGGAAAAGACAGGAAGTTAGTTGGTGAAGCCGTCGACAACGACGGCGGAAAGAAGATTAAAGAGAAAAATTTTGAAAAATTTTCTAAGTCATGAAACCATCGGCAATCGATGAAGTTTAGAGGATTGGATCGCCGATGATTAGGCGATGAAGTCGCTAAAATGTCATCGCCGTAGGCGAAGATCAGTGGAACGGATCGGCGGAGAAAAGGTGAAGAAAGAGCCGACAAAGTGGCAAGAAAAAGAAAATTTTTGGAAAATTATTCTAAGTATCGGACCCTCGGCGCATCGGGGAACTTAGTCTGATGAAGCTCCGATAAGACCATCGGCGTTGGCGGAAGAGAAGATGAAGACTAGTGAAGAGGATAGGCAATGATTAGTTGAACGGACCGCCGATAAACATCGAAAAAATTTAGCTGTTTGTGCGTCTGCCGTTGCGGTTGTCTAATGGACTATCCTTCCGACAGTTAGAGGCTTCAACCGTTAATAGTGGATAGAGCTTCCGACAGCCGATGAGTTTATGGTCTGCAGAACCCGTAGTGGGATTACTACCTGCAGTTGCGGCTGCCTAAGGGACTGTCCACCCGATGTATAGTGCATTCGATTGCCGATACACAGTAGTCCTCGGCATCGCCGATAAATAATAAAGACCGGAAGCCGAGACAACCGGGGATCCGATACAACGGAAAACTTTAGTTGTTGGAGCCGCCAATACATCAGACGATGTTAGTTGTTAGGGTCACCGATGAGCGCCGGGGGGAGTTTGTGGATTGGGTCGCCGAAACGTCGAAAATTTTGTTGGGAAAAGGTCCGATTGGGCCAAAGGAAATTTGGGTTTTTCGAGTGGATTTCTCAGCAAATTCCAGCTATTTTTCAGTGGATTTTTCAGCAGATTGTCAGTGGATTACAGGGCTGAACAAGAAGAGAATTTTTGTGTGTTTAAGCAAAATTGTTATTTATAATTTTTCTCGAGGAGAAGGTAAGTAGTTCTGATTCATAGTAATGTTATGCATCTAACAGTTTGCTACTAACACGTTTGCAGAATCATAGACACCTTCAAGAGCAGTATTCCAGGTAGAGCATTGTGGTAAAGTAAGTGGCGGTTCAGTTATGAGAACCCATGACGAATATGATCCTCGGGATTCTTACGAGCATGCGAGAGATACCATGGGAGAAAATGTCCGTAATGGAAATGACGACATAGAATCTAATGGGAGGAGATTCCAAGAGACACTGTCAGATGTTGCAGCCACCATGAGAAGCTTAATTAAAGCCCAGGAAGAGCAGCACCAGTTGAATGCTGCTATGTTGCAGAGCTTGACAGACTTACAAAGAAAGATAGACTCTAGATGAGGTACAGCAAGACTAGAAGGTAGTAAGAGCAGTACTAAGAGAAGGAGAAGGACTTCTAGTGGATCATCTGACTCTGAAGAATTCAATGGGGATTCAAGTTCATCCTCTCGTAAAAGAAAAAGAAGGAGACACCGTAGGGATCACTCTCGAGATGAATTTAAGAAGGCTAAGCCTCCTACATTTGATGGTGAAGTAAAGACTGGACAAGAGGCTGAAGCTTGGCTTCTTGGGATAAAGAAGTATTTTCAAGTTCAGGATTATTCGGAGAACATGAAGACAAGAGTTGCCATATTCAATCTGAATGGAAGGACATCCATTTGGTGAGAACACTTCAAGCAAGTAAAGAGGATCAGTGAAAGAAGACTGAAGTGGAAACAGTTCAAGAAGTATTTCAAGCAGAAATACCTCTTTGACAGGTATTATGATGACAAGATCAAAGAATTCCATGAGTTGAGATTGGGACAGCAGACCATGGAAGAGTATGCAAATAAGTTCTTGGAACTATTGAGGTATGTCAGGTACATCAAAGATGAAAAAGTGAAGGTCCAACGGTTTCCGAGTGGATTGCCCCAGTCTTACAAAGACAGCATTGAGTTTTACGAACCTAGAACTCTTGAAGAAGCAATAAGGAAGGCTAAGTATTGCTATGAGCAAAGCAAAAGTAAACGTGATTACCATAAGCATGGAAGGACAAGAAGAATGAGAAGTTTAACCAAAGAAAGAAAGGTTTCAAACGTTTTAACCTCAGGAATCAGCAGAAGCAGCCATCCCAAGCTGTGAGTAAGCTAGTTGGAGTGACAGGAGAAAAACCTAAGGATCCACAACAGAATAGAGGACCGCTTCAATGTTGGAGATGTGGAGGACCCCACATGCACAGAACTTGTCCACTCGAGAATGAGAGTGCAAGACCAGCTTAAAACATTCAAGAAGCAAAAACAGTGGGTCAAGTAGCAAGGGCAGTCCCCAGGATTTATGCAGCACTGGAGGACCGCCAGGCAGATCACCAGTCAACGGTGGTTGAAGTTGCAGGTAAGATTGTTGAGCAATCTATTTCTATTTTGATTGTCCCTGGTTCTACTCACAGTTACATTACTCCTAGAGTAGTGGAGATTTGTGCTTTCAAGAAAGTAAAGCATAGGAAACCTTGGTTAGTCCAGCTAGCCACTGGAACCAAGAGAAAGGTTAGTGAAGTGGTAGAGAAATGTCCATTAGTCATGAATGGATTGACCACTTGTGTAGATCTGAATGTTCTACCACTTGGTTCCTATGATGTTCTCATTGGAATGGATTGGTTGGAAGCTCACAGAGTGAAGCTTGACTGTTACAATAAGACTTTCAAATGCATGAATGAAGAAGGAAACCCAGTAGTTGTGAAAGGTATTCCAAAGGTGATTTCAGTAAGGCAGGTTTCAGCAATGCAGTTAAAGAAGTTCTGTAGGAAAGGTTGCCTGTTGTATATAGCTCATATTTTGGAGGCATCAAAAGCTGAAACTCCTAGGTTGGAGGACTATCAGGTGTTACAGGAATTCGAGGATGTGTTTCCTGATGAGATTCCAGGGCTTCCTCCAAGGAGAGACATTGATTTCATAATTGAACTTGTGTCAGGAGCAGCACCAGTGTCCAAGGCACCCTACAGGATGAGTACACCGGAGATGCTAGAGTTGAAAATGCAGCTGTAAGAGTCGCTGGAAAAGAAGTATATCAGGCCAAGTGTGTCTCCTTGGGGAGCACCAGTTCTGTTTGTAAAGAAGAAAGATGGTACACTCAGGTTGTGCATTGATTACAGACAGTTGAACAAGGTTACTATGAAGAATAAATATCCTTTGCCTAGGATTGATGACCTCTTTGATCAAATGAGAGGAGCAAGGGTATTTTCCAAGATTGACTTGAGGTCTGGTTACCATCAGGTGAGAATCAAAGATGAAGACATTCATAAGACAGCCTTCAGAACAAGGTATGGACATTATGAGTTTGTAGTGGTACCATTTGGCCTCACAAATGCACCAGCTACATTTATGTGCCTTCTGAATAGTGTCTTCAGCAGGTATTTGGACAAGTTCGTTCTTGTTTTCCTTGATGACATTCTTGTCTATTCAAAGAATGAGGAAGAACATGAGGAGCATTTGAGATTGACATTGCAATTTCTCAGGGAGCATTGGCTGTATGCAAAGCTGAGCAAGTGTGACTTCTATAGAGACAGAATTCAATATTTGGGTCACATTATCTCTGAGGAGGGTATATTTGTGGACTCTGAAAAGATTGAATCCATTATGAATTGGCCTACTCCAAGAAATGTGGCAGATGTAAGATCTTTTATGGGACTTGCAGAATACTATAGGAGATTCATTGAAGGATTCTCCAAAGTTGCACATGCCATCACTTCCTTGCAAAGGAAGGGGATATAGTTTGAATGAACATCAAGGTGTGAAGAAAGCTTCCAGCAACTGAAGAATCTTCTCACCAGTGCACCAATATTGAAAGTCGCAGATCCAGAGAAAGATTTTGTGGTATGTACCGATGCATGCAGACAAGGGCTTGGAGGAGTCCTTATGCAACACAACCACGTGATATGTTATGAGTCAAGAAAGCTGAAGGAGCATGAGAAGAACTATGCCACTCATGATCTAGAGCTTGCAGCCATAGTACATGCTTTCAAGATGTGGAGGCATTACTTGATGGGTAGAAGATTTGATCTAAGGACGAACCATTGTGGTCTGAAGTATCTATTTGATCAGCCTACTCTGAATGCTAGACAAGCAAGATGGTTGGAGTTTTTATGTGAGTTCGATTTTGAAATCAAGCACATAAAAGGAAAAGAGAATAAGGTAGCTGATGCACTCAGTAGGAAGGTGCAGGAAATGCATGTGGCATCTCTTAGTATTTGCCAATCAGATTTGAGGCAGCAGATTGTTAATCATGCTGCTGGAGACGAATTGTATGAGCTAGTAAAAGACAAATTGCAGCAGCAAAGTCTTGAGAAGAGATATGAGGAATATAAGTTGGAAGAAGATGGACTTCTTACTTATAGAGGCAGAATTTATATTCCAAATGTAGCAGATTTGAGGAGAGTTGTTATGGATGAAATCCATCAAACTCCATATTCTGGTCACCCAGGATACCAGAAGACGATTGCTACATCCAGAAAGCAGTACTTTTGGCTAGGAATGAAAAAGGGCATGGTTGAATACATTTCAAGGTGCATGAAATGTCAGCAGGTAAAGGTTGAGCATCAACACCCAGCAGGTTTGTTGCAACCTTTGTCAGTTCCAGAATGGAAATGGGAAGTTATTTCCATGGATTTTATTACAGGATTGTCGATGACTTGGAGACAACATGATTCCATCATGGTTGTGGTAGACAAGTTGACTAAGGTAGCACATTTTATACTGGTGAAGTCTATGCATAAAACTGATGACATTGCAAAGATCTTCATGAAGGAGATTTTCAAATTGCATGGATTGCCGAAGGCAATAGTCTCTGACAGAGATGTCAAGTTCACTTCCAATTTTTGGAAGGGGTTGTTTGCAGATTTGGGTACAAAGCTAAACTTCAGCACTGCCTACCATCCTCAGACAGACGGGTAGACAGAGAGAGTTAATCAGGTGCTTGAAGATATGCTTCGCATGTACATGATGGACAAACCAACCAAGTGGGAAGATTACTTACAATTGGTAGAGTTTGCTTATAACAATGGACAGCAGGCATCCTTGGGGATGAGTCCGTATGAAGCTTTGTATGGAAGAAGGTGTAGGACACCAGTGACTTGAGATAATCCAATGAACAGGGTTGTGCTTGATCCAGAATTGCTCAGGGAAATGGAGCAAGAGGTTGTAAAGATCAGGTAGAATCTGAAAGCAGCACAGGACAGACAGAAAAGCTATGCAGATAAGCATAGAGTGAACAGGGAGTTCAGTGTTGGGGATCATGTGTACCTCAGAGTGAGGGCAAGGAAGAGTTCCTTGAAGCTTGGAAGTTGTGCCAAGCTGTCACTAAGATATTGTTGACCGTTTGAAGTGCTTGAAAGAATAGGGCCAGTTGCATATAGACTTGCATTGCCTACTAGCACTAGAGCTCATAATGTTTTTCATGTTTCTTTGCTTAAGAGATATGTACATGACCCTAACCACGTGATAAATTAAGATGTGATTCAGGTGGAACCCGAGGGAGAGTTCCAAACCGAGCCAATGCGCATTCTCGACAGGAAGGTCACAATGCTCTGGAACCGGGCCATAGGGCAGGTAAAGGTGCAATGGGAGCACTACGGACCTGAAGAGGCTACGTGGGAGCTGGAGGATGCCATGCAATTGGCACATCCATTTTTGTTCCATTTTGCGGAACACTGAGGTGGTACAAGTGTAGCATTTTGTTCAAATTTTGTAAAGCACTAAGGACAGTGCTATTGAAGGGGGAGGGGAATGTAACACCCTGGTTTTGACCCCGTTTGCATTAAATGTACATGATGTATATATTGTAATGAATCGTGGTATGGAGCTAAAGGCAAAAGCCCCACCATCGATTTGGTTGTGTTATGTTTCGGCAAGCGAAATCATTGCCAATGATATAACGTGGTATACGGCACATAATAGTTGGCATCATGTAAATATGTTTTTAATTAAATAAACCCCAACCAGCTATGTTCACTGCAACTATATTGAAAAGGGCATGATATTCCTAAGGATAAGGGGGAATGTTAAACCTTGAGCCCATGGGGGAAAAGCCATGTGTCACCACCCTTTTCATTTTGCTCACCTTTCCTTGTCTCATCCAACTACCACCTTAAATATTCTGCTGATTAGTTGGGGCAGTTATTTATTGGGGAGTGGAGTGTGGCAGGACTGTCAATCCTTGCCCACACGCACACTCCACCAACAAATCAAACGTCACGTTGGGCAAGAAAAATGACTACACCCATCATTCCACTCTCTCCATGACGGCGTTGGGCACTCTTCCGCACTTTCCCACTCGCCATTCTCCATTGTCGTCCATCCTCACGCAGAGAGACGTCCTGTTCCTCACGCGGAGGATTCTTTCTGTTTGGTCTCACGCAGCAAGGAGGAGAGTCGCTTTTTGGCTGTCATTCATGTTTTCTACAGAGGGGTATCTATGGTTCCTATACAGATTTGTGGTCTGCATGTATGTTTTTCCTCATGCACAGGATGGGAGTCCGATTTCTTTCCCCAGTGCAGACTGTGTAATTTTTCTGGTTGCTTCATCCCATTGTGGAGCCGAGAGCTGAAGTCTTCCCCGCGTTGTTCGTTGTCGTTGTTTCCCCATATTTTGTTGGTTGTGTTGTTTCTACGTGTTGGGCTGTTGTAGGTTGTTATGGAGTCGTTTTGGCCATGATATGGCCAAGAACCACTCAAGAATTGTTTTTCCCCTGCCCAAGCTGTGAATCACTGGTTTGACTACGTGTATGCAGTGGTTGGTCTTCGGACTGTGTTGGAGTAAGGATGAGGACTTGGTTTGCTTGATAAACCTGGTGTGTTTGGGAACCACATAGAATGAGCTAGAGAGCTGGCTTTCTTCTCCACAACCCCTGAATAGCACTGGAAAGGAAGTCAGGGCCTAAGGGACTGTGTAGCAGAGAAGGGACTGATTCCTTGTGTTGGGTGTGTGTGGGTGTCTTAGAAGTCAGACTAGTTCTAGTGTAGGTGTCTTTAGCTCTGCAATGAGCTCACCAGCTTAGCATTCAGCATTTCCCAGCTCCTTGATAGCCTAATAAACCCGACCATGTTGGCTTAGCTGTCTTGTTGATAACCTGATAAACCCAACTGTGTTGGCTTGGTTGATTTGTGTATCCTCAACTATGTGTAAACCTGCTTGTTCCTTATTCCTTGGGGAAATCATGCCTAGCTCGGGGGTGGCAGCGTTGCTGAGAGATTAGGGAGCACGTTGGCCTATGGTTGGGTGGAATGTTGCAGCGACGTAGCTGGTTGCGGGACGAATTCTTTATAAGATAAGTATTCTTGACCATTTCATCTCTGCATTTATATCTATTGTTTAATGAATATGAGGAACATGTTGAATGCTTGTATGAACGGATGTTTGCTTCCGTTGTATGATAAATAATTATGTATCAGTGCATGTTCTAGTTCAAAGTATTTTGTTTCAACTTTTATGTATGTTCATGTTCATGGGGTGGCTAGCCCAGATGTTAATGACACCGTAGCGTCCTCTTCGTCGGTCGAAGGGTCAAGGACGTTACACCTAACGTCTCCCCTGCGTCATCCACTCTATCGGCTGTGTGCATTAAACCTTCTATGGGACGTGGAAATCCCTCGGCTGACAGATGGTACAAGGCCATCACCTCGACGCAGGACCTCCTTAATGAGCCTCCTCGGTGCATGAGCCGACGCACCAAAGGTTCAATGCTCGGGCTTCTCCATCACCTTTGTCATTCGCACTCAACTCCCTCCTGGCTCTGCTCTCGGCTCCGCTCTCTACGCTCTCCCTCCTGGGCTCTCTACACCCTCCCAGCTCGGCTCCCCCACTACCTCATTTTGTCGCCCCACCATTTCTCAACGTCAAGAGGCACTCCTCACCATGGACGTGCGGGGAGAGGCACATCCTCTGATCACCCCACCATGCTCAATGCTCATGCGAGCTGCAATGGTTTTGATATCGAAATTCCCGACGCAGTGAGGACCATGTTCAACGACTGGGAAGATGAACTCTCTGGTGCCCTCAATGTTGTTGGTTGCACACCCAAGCGTCGTCAGAATTACTGGATTATCAAAAACCTCCTCATTCGACTTCTGCTCCATTTCCACACTCAACCCTTTCTTGATGGCCCCCCTCCTCCTCCATCACCTGCACCTGTTGTCCCCTTGGCCCCCACCGTCCCCCCGGCTTCCGCCTCTGCACCTTCCCCTCTACCATCTCCCCTGCAATACCCATGGACTGTGAACCCCCCCTAACCCTTCTTAGAGTCGAATGAAGTCCTTCTCTACCAGCAAGTGCTCTCCCAGTCCAGCAATGGTGAGGAATACTGCTCCTCTCTCGGTCAAGCAACCTACAGCAGGCAGCAATGACGACAAAGACTCCTCCATCAATGAAGAGGCGGACTCCTCCAGCGATGAAGATGTTCCGAATGTCAAGGACGCGCCAAGCGAGCCGGTGTAAACAGGTTTCGGATGCCCCATTATTGAGGAACCGTTCCACAAACCTTAGACAGGTTTTGTTATGGCTTCTTTTTGTTTCATCACAGGGTTTGTGTGTTTATCATGCCAAGACTTATAGTCTGAACTTAATGTTTTTTGTAAATGGATGCATTCTCTCTTTTATGGACCTGTTTTCCGTCTCTGAGGGAGGGTTCAGTAAACTCTCTATGACTTCTACACCTGCTTGCTCTTTCAGCAGGAATGTGTCTCTGAACTGTAACTTTTTTGTAACACTACTACCTTTTTTGCAATAGATTAGCTCCTCAACTTACAAAAAAACAAAAAACTGATATGAAAAAACAAAAACAAAATGTTACCCCTTTTTTTAACTCGCACCCTTAAACTGAAACTTATTTAAATCTTAATCAATATGCATTTAAGGATAACAAGATACGACGACTATGAAATGAATCCCTGTTGTACATTTGTTACACTTGGGTTAATCTTGTTGATCCGCTCAAGCAAGTCCAAAATCTGAGATAATATCTAAATGCCTATCAGCATAATTAGTATAAATCTAGACTATAGAATAAGGCATATTAATAAAGCATCTTGGTGACTTTAGGTTACTTTCTGTTTAATTATTTTAATGGAGTATGGATAAGTCATTTTAGGGTTTTAGGAGTTAGGGTTCATGTCATCTCATTATTATAAAGAAAAGGTTGTTCTCTTCATTTTTATAATATAGAAAACACATTTTCTCTTTCAACTCTCTATTTATGTTCTTGGTTTCTGTGTTCGGTTTTCATAATATGGTATGAGAACCACAAAGAGAGGGCGTTAAAACAAACCAAAAGGAGCTAGGGACTGCCAAGTTTAGTGATGGACCAAAAGATTTCACTCAATACACATCGATAAGCCGAAGGGATTTCGGACCAACCAAAACTAGATACCCTTTTGGTTTAAAAGACAATCATCATTCTTTTGCTCTATTTGAAACTAGATTCAAATTTTTAAGAGAATCAATTTATTTCGATTTAAAACCAAATTTAAATATTTTGCTGTCTTAAATCGTAGATTAAAGTTTATAAAAGAGGCTCTGGGCATATTTTTTTAAACATTGTTTTTTTTTTATCTGTACTGTGATATGAACAGACCGTGCAACTATGCAGACATATCATATAGACATATCCATACCATTGTACACATTGTACAAAATCCATACCACAGACCATAAATTTATGGATTTTGTTTATCAGCTTCATATTAGAGAAAGTTTCACTCTAATTTCTGTTTTTGGGTTAGATTTTAAATTTTTTAGTAATTTCTGCAATGTTAGAGAGAAGTTTCTATTTTCTTTTTAGTTGTTAGACAGGTTAGTGCATTTTTTTGCTGTATTTTCAAAATTTTCTCCAGTTTTGGTAGAAATTTCATTGAGCAGTGGTAATTTAGATGGTTTATAATGCATCCTTTTAGCAATTTAATCTCTATTTCAGCACTTTTATCTGCAAAATGGCTAGTTTGTCCAATATCATGTTGGAGGGCAACCAGAAATTCTCTAGTAAAAGTTACAATACCTAGAAACAGCAGATGTTGACCATTTTGAGTATAGGTGTATAGATCAGCTTGTGTTGGGAAAGTAAACTCGACCGACAACAATAGGCAAAGACCAAGACAAATATGATGAGAGAAATAGAGAAGCATAAAACTCATAAAGCTATCTATGATTAATGAGATGCTTCTAGAAGGGTAGGGTAATGGTAATATAAATTATGTCACAACCATTTAGAGGGACTTGAAAGACTTGCATGAAGTCACAGACAAAGGTAAAGCCTTCTTCCTGAAAAAATGTATTGTTTTCTATTAAGATGAATTATAATGAAGCTTTACATGAACATTTAGTAAAGGTAAAAGATATTTGAGAATAACTGAATGCCATTAGGTGGAAGATGGAAGAACACACGGTGGTAATTACTCTCAAGGCTTCACTTGTTGCATTTGAACATTTTATTAAAACATTTAACATTTAATATAAACTACTATTGACAAAATCCTAAAATTTGATGAGCTATGCACAAAACTTTGCACCAAGACAAGTGGAAAAAGAAGTTTGACAATGAAAGACAACAAGAAGTTTATAACAAGCATTAGCAACAAACCTCAAGGCTAAGGGCAAGTTTGCTCAAAAGAACGATGGAAGAGGTAGTCAAGGCAACACCGATGACTCAGGTAATCAAAATATTTTCAAATTTCATTATTGTGGAATGGTGGGTCATAAAAAGAAGTTTTGCATAAAGTGGTCATAGGATGAAAAGCACAACCAGAGAGGCTCTTGACAAAAGAAGGCCCATGTTATAGAACATTAGGAAGAGACTACTCTCTTCACTTTCATAGCTAAGCAGGCAGATCATGGAGAATCATCTGCTTGGTATGTTGATTTTGATGCATCACGTCACTCATCAATAGACCTAATTGGTTTGTTCACAATGATGCTTATGTTTTGTCCATGGTTTTCAGTGGTGAGGAGAAGTTCAGAACAGAAGGAAAGAGAAATGTACAGAATACCTTGGGAGGTAAGTGGCTAGTCTTCTTTAATGTTTACTATGTGCCAAGTATGGAACAGAATTTGCTTTAAGTAAGCCAGACTTCGAGGCAAAGCCCCTACTTACATGTTATTTTTACAGACCATAAATGCTACATGGTTGGCAAGGGCTGCAAGAAGACAATTGCTTTTGGTATTGAAGATGAGGAACTGTTTTGAATGGTTGATATAGAGAAAGCCAAAGAACATGCTTTGCTAACCAAGAGTGTCCCTGAAACCAATTCACTTTGGCATCAAAGATATGGACATTTGAATTTGCACTAGGCTTTTTCGTTTAGCGAAAGAAAGATTAGTGGATGGTCTTCCAGAGATTCAACAAAAGCAACAGAGAATTTGCAGAGCTTGTCAAGTGGGAAAGCAACATCGAGCTCCATTTCAGGAAGGATAGACTTGGAGAGCCAAGGATATTCTTCAATTGATTCATGCCAATGTTTGTGGGCATATGAAGATCAGTCTCCTGTGCTATGTATTTCCTGTTGTTCGTAGATGACTTCACTTGAAAAATGTGGGTGTATTTTTCACAACTAAAATCTGAAGTATTTACTGAGTTCAAAAGTTTAAAGCAATGGTGAAAAAATAGGCTAGGGGTTAAATTAGAATTCTCAAGTCTGATAATGGTGGAGAATTCTGCTCCACGAAATTTAATTACTTTTGTATTCAAAAAAGTATTCAAAGACAGAACACTACACCTTACACTCCACAACAAAATGGAATGATAGAGAAGCGTAACCACACTATTGTTGAGATGGCACGTTGTATGTTAGAAAACACATCTATTCCTTATAGGGATCAGGTTGAAGCAGTGCACAACGCAATGTATTTACTTAATAGATTTCCGACAAAGGCAATGCAAAAGAAGACTCTAGAGGAAGCATGGTCTTGACAAAAACTCCAAGTAAGTCATGTCAAAGTTTTTGGTTCAATTGTATATGCATGGGTCCCTCAAAAACAACAAACCAAACAAGAACCAAAAAGTAAGAAATTGTTGCTCATGGGCTACAACAACACTCACAAAGCATAAAAATTAATTGATGTGCATATTGACAAAGTAAGCTTTAGTAGAGATATGGTTGATGAGAATGCAACGCTATTTCAAGTGCATTTGGATCTGAAAATTTCTAAGCATGAGAAAATTTTGACTAGTAGCTTAGGCAGAACACCTATACAATTTCCACTTGAAGGGGAGGGAGAATTTTGAGGACAAGTCTTCGGAAACTCCCAGTCTCAAAACCATTGTAGGTACTCCAAATCAGCAAAATGACAATGTTGGTATGGAAAAAGAGGATTCTAAAATTAGACCAAAAGGGTGGCACAACACCATTGGAGATGTTGGGCTAGTTGAGATGAGGGCAAAGGGAATACCAAGAAGAGGTAATAAATAGATACTGACAATTATGCTTTGATAGCTAACATTTTGGGCTTATATGAACCTCGGGAATATGAAGAGGCCAAAGAAAGACCAAAATGGGAGAAGGTCATGCAAGCTGAACATGAGACTTTGAAGAAAAATTAGACATGGATTCTTATAGAGATACCTCTAGGGAAGGGACATGGGAATATGTAGGGCATCCAAAAATGCGGAAGTGGCCTATCTCAAGCTTCTTCCTGGTGAACATCTCCTCAGAAATTTTGCACCCCAAGGCACAGTGTGAACTCATGTTCTGTACAAAAACAGTTGTGCTACAAGCCTTTGCTCATAGAAAGAAACGAAAACTCTAATCATGCAGCATGGCTCTCGCTGGACCCGCTATTGCATGGTTCTTCCTTTCAGCCAATCCATTCTGCTATGCAATGTATGGAACTGTCAACTGCCTTGTGATACCCTCCTGTCTACAAAACTCATCGAATGCATGGAAAGTATACCCACCCCCATTGTCTGATCTGAGCACCTTGATCTTCTTTCCTGTCTGGTTCTCCACAAGAACTTTGAACTCTTGGAACCGAAGCAAGACTTCTTCTGACTTCTTGCTTCTCAGAAAGTAGATCTAGGTCTTCTTAGAAAAGTCATCGATGTATGTAATGTAATACTCAAAACCTGTCAATGACATAGAAGACATGGGACCACACAAGTGTGAATGAATCAAATCCAACACTCACTATGATTTGCTATCAATGCTCGAAAAAGCAGTCTTGGTGTACTTTCCCAAAGCACATCCTCTGCATACACCACTCTGCTCTGTACTGAAATATGGCAACCATGTGGTCATATCTCTCAGCATTTTCAAAGCTGAATGATGAAGGTGGGCCATCCTCCTGTGCCATAACTCACACAACTCACTGCTACTCTGAGTGTGTGCCAGTACATGATGTGGCTGGAAGAGAAGCTTGTATAGTTTCCTGCATCTAACTCCAATCACATATGAAGCAGATGGACCCTCTGCTCTGGGAAAGATGTAAACTTTCCCATCTAGGACATATACCCCAAGGCCTTTGTCCTCAATCGTGGAAACTGATACAAGATTCTTCTTCATCCCAAGGACATAAAGACATCCCTCAATAACATGGGCTCCATGGACTCCCTGTCAAAGCGGACTGTCCCATGCCCAACTGCTCTCACCACTGTATCATCACCCAATACAACCTCCAACTCCAAGCCTGTCTCTGAAATCTCGGTGAACATGTCCCGAACACCTGTCATATGACTCAAAGCTCCACTATCAATGTACCATGTGGAGGAAGTAGTGGAAGTACTCAGTGAATGCCCAACGATCATGGAATGCTCTGTCTGGTCCTCAATATCCATGTTGGTTATGGATGATGCATTCTCTACACAACCACCAGCAAAGAGAGAAAACTCTCTCTCGAATCTAGCAGCAGACTCATCAATCTCTGATGAAGGTGTTGTCTGTTGTTTCTTCTTCTTCTTGTTTGGCCATTGTCCAGCATAATGCCCAAACTTCTGACAAGCAAAGCATTTCACTTTGCTCATGTCCTTCTCGCCATCTTGTTGCTTGGTTCCACCCTTGGAACCCTTCTTGGACTTCTTCGTCTTTCCCTTTGCTGCTAAAGCCACATTCTCTTCATCCTCCTTGTTGTGAGATGTACTCCCCTATACATATCCTCTGTGGGTCTCCTCCTGTATGAAATCATCCCAAAGACGATCCCATGTAGGCATGTGCTCACGAGCAACAACGGGCTCAACAAAAATAGACCATGGCTTTGTCACGCCATTCTGTGTTGTACGAACCAACTCTGCATCCAACACTGTCACGTCCCCTCCCGTCTACCGGAGAGGGAACGCGACCATAGTGCTATCGATCTGGACGAACTAGCCCCATAAACATAAATTAAAAAGCATTGAAATAAAAACATGCACAGACGCCTAAATCATTAATATACAGCGGAAGCAAAATACATTCATTCACAGTATTTAACATGTTCATATTAATCAATAAGCACATACAGTTGCAGAGATAAAATAGACAAGAGATACTTATCTTAGAAGAATCTTGTCCCGCAACCAGCTAAACGTTCCACCCAACCATAGGCCAGTGTGCTCATCAATCTTTCAGCAGCACTGCCACCCCCGAGCTGGGCATGATTCCCACAAGGAATAAGGAAACACTAGCAGACTCACACATAGCCAAGAATATAACAAGAACTCATCCAAGCCAACACAGTTGGGTTTATCAGGTTGCAAAGGAGCCAAAAAGGCTGACTGCTAAGTTAGTGAGCTCAACCACAGAGCTATGGACACCTGCACCAAATCTAGCCTAGCTTCTAAAATATCTACACACCCAACACAAGGAGCATCCCCTTCTCTGCTACACAGTCCCTCGGGCTATGCCTTCCCTTCCAGTGCTATTCCAGGTTCCTTCTCACACTAGTTTTATCAAGCTAGTTCAAACCCCATTTCCACTCCCAAACCGGTTCAAAGACCCAACAAAGATGTACACACAGCAATTACAATTCTGGGATTGAAGGAAAACATCACAGAGGCCAAAATCAGGAATGGCAATTGAGTAAAATAGCTCAGCCTGTGCAATTCGATTTCTAGAGTCGTTGATGGCCCTAACGTGGCCAAAACGAACTCAATAACACCCAAAAATCGTGGGTCTCTTCTCCCACTCGTGCAACCCAAAAACGTTTTTCCCAGCCGGGTAATGAGGAAAACAACCACAAAAACGCCCAGCAGAGACCCCAGCCACTGACTGTTAGCAAAACAACTTCCCATCCATGGGGAAAAACATAGGAAACTGTAAAAACGTGAATGAGAGTGCCCAGGAGCTCCAAAAATGTGGGGAAGACAAAAACGTGGATGCATGAGGGAATGGGCAACATTTTTGGGCAATAACTTGCCCCATAAGTCAAAATCGTGTTTCCCAAAAACTGATGGCTTCTCCCATTCGAAATTGGACTCCATACCCCGCCCATCCCATGCAATAACCAACTCAACCAACTTCTGGCAGTAATAAATGATTGGGTGAATAAGACAAGAAAGGTAGTTGACAGTTTGATGTGTTCTCCCTTTGACATTTGGCTTTTCCCCATTGGCCCAAAGGTTTGAATACCCCCCCCCCTTATCCTTAGGAAATCATGCCCCCATCTCATTATTGTTGCATTGACATAGCTGGTTGTGGGTTTTTAATTAAATTGCATATTTACATGATGTCCAAAATTATAATGTGCCTTCTAGCACAAAATACCATCGCCAACGATTTTTAATCGCCAAAACATAGAACGCTAAATCGATGGTGCGGCTTTTGCCTTTAGCTCCACACCACGATTAAATACAATATTTACATCATATACATTTAATGCAAACGGGATCAAAACCGAGGTGTTACAAAGACACTCTCTCCTATTGCTCCAAGCTCATCTCGAATCTGTGTGATCCTGGTAAGATAGGTGACCATGTTCTCCCTCTTGTTCATCCTGATGCTCTTCAGTTTCTCCCTTAACACCATTTTCCAATTTTCATTGAAACTTTGGTAAAGGTTTGTCAATGCAGTCCACATCTGATGAGCATAGCTTTTCCCAGAAATGTGTGGTATGACATGGTCTTTAATGGCATCTATTATGATTCTTTTTGCTTTAATGTCCAGCTTATCAAAAGCAGCCTTATCAGTTGCAACTGTAGGAATAGTCACACAGGATGAGTAGCAGTATAGTTCATTCTCCTGCAATATCAATACAATCATAGCCTTCCATGGGCTAAAATTAACTGCCCCACCCAACCTGTCCTCTAGCCCAAGTCCGGTAGGCATCACTGCAAATAAGTCCAAGAACCTGTTTCTTCTCAAAACCATGCTTTCTCTTATTTCTCCAAGTCTGAAATTTATTTATGTGTGTAATTTTCAGCCTTCAACACAGCTCTAATACCATGAAAATTTTTGGTAACCCCAACCCGATTTCAGTTTCAGCACTGCATATAGTTTAATGCCCAAACCCCATCATGCATGTACATTAAAAAATTAAAATTTTGTTGTAAACATGAAACACATGAGATATATTTTCAACTCTGAAAATTTATGACAGCCCTACTTTTCTTACTCAGAAAAAATATACTAGTCAACACACATAAAAATTAAAGACTCGAATTTTTTACCAAATTGATCCAGAGAAAACCCCGAAGGAAAAACCTATTCTTCAGAGAGATTTTTATTTCTTCAGAGATAATTTCACTCAACAAAATACAACAGTACTTGTCTCATTTTCATTTCGAAAACCATACCAAGAACACACTAACAAACTGTTGTACAGATTCTTCAATTTCTGCCTCCACGCTGCCTCAAAATCTATGTCTGTACGGTCTGTTGTACGGACAGCAATAAATGTTGGTACCTACCTCAAAAATCATGCCTGCTTTCACCTTGATTTATGTGTTGTACGGACCTATATGGTCAGCATTAAATGTTGTACGACTGCATTGGAAATTGTGACATTCTGCTGGTACAATTATGTAGAAATTCATGCCCTCCTTTCTCTTCCTGTTTCTTGGAATTTGTGCAAGGGTTTTCTCTCTGGTTTTTCTCTTCTCTCCAAAAATTCTCTCTTTGGAATGTGAACAATGAATTAGGTTTGTCTTTCCCAAGCCTTTTTGTTTGAATAGCTTCCAACTCCAAATCAATGGCTTAGATTAAAAGCCAACTAAATGAGATCTAGGGCCCATTTCATTTCTTCATTAAAAATCACTTTTTAAATATTAAACGAGAATTTAATGCACACCCACATTTTAATCTCATAAAGTCGCTTTAAAATCATTATAGCTCAAACTCACATTAAAAGTCTCACTTTATAAAATAAAGTCTTTCTCACCTTTTAAATAAGCTAGGGACCACAATTAAAGTGTCCTTGTCCACCCACCCCAAGGCATGAATGGACAAACACTTCCTAGGTAAAATTTCAACAATTAAACGTTTTATGGTACTTGGTTTAAGACACAAGGGTTCGAAACTTTATTGATCATGATTCTAATTTCTTACTAATTCTTGTATATTGTTCAGGTATAATATATATTGATGTTGATTTTTTGTTATTTATGTTATAATTATTTCAGAGTTTATGTATATATGAAAATTTATATAGTCGAACCTATTGTCAAACCTCATCCGAACCTCATCAGAAAATTCGAACTTGAACTGAACTTAATCGTTGATGAACCCGAACCATGTGACTTAGATTGCAAGGGTTTGAGCAATTCAGATTTATGTCATCTCAATATGATACAGAGAAGTTATCTTCATTTTATAATACAAAAGAACCATTTTCTCTCTTTCAATCCTCTCTTTTTTCGTGTGTTTGGTTTTTGTAATAGTTTCCAAAATTAGATTGAATTCCTAGATTTATGGATCTGCGTGGGGATGAGGTAATGTGCTTCAAGGAAAGAATTCAGAGTTCCATGGAATTTGTGCCCTGGCTAAAAGTCAAACTCAAATACGAAAATTTCCAAAAATAAGACTAAACTAAACTCAGCATGCTATTTACTTTAACTGGAGATTAAAGATAAGGATAACCCTATCTTCCTTATCCTATCTAAAGCGCGTGCATGCATACTCTAACTGCTGGAAGCCAAATTCAGTGTTGCTCCCTCTGGTCTTCTTAATGTTATGCTACAATCTACGGATTGGATCTGCTGTTGCTATAACAGAAGGCACTCAGATCTGTTGTGTGTGCTCTGGCAAATAGAAGACTATCCGAGGTACACAATCTAATAGTTGTCTTGCTACAGCAGGGTTATTTGCAGCACTGGCAGAGCGACGTGCAGTGCCACTTGCAAAAGATGGAGCAGTAACGGCGATAGATGAACATGGAGGGGGGCAACACCAACACTGGCATTCATCCCTTTCCTTTGACCTTTACCAGCTGTCCTTGATGATTGAACCATGATTTCTGTGGTATGAATGAAAAAAAACGCTGCTGTTGGAGAAGACAAATCTGGAATGTTTGGATGCCTTCAAATCTCTCAGAATCCCTTTAAATCTGGTTGTCATCCGTCGCCTGCACAATGTTAGACATAGCATTTTCTCTATAATGAAAGTGAAAAAAATAAGTGGAGATTGCCTTTTATCTCCCTGCAGATTCTTTTTTTCCATGCTGGTGTCTGACATGTTGGGACACTACTAAGGCATGTGTCCTAAAAGCATGACACATGTCCGACACATGTCCTAGCGTGTCACATGCCCAACATGTAGGATAAGGACAAGCAGGCTCTGGGGGATGTGTCTTCTTTCTTAGCCAGCGAGGAAACAAAATGCTGCTTAGGATCCAAATGGATCAGCTCAGCCATCAGAGGGACTGCAATCATTACACTCAGTTCCTGGCTTCCTGCAGGTCAACCCATGTCCCGTGGAAATATTCACTCTACAGTTCCTCCAACACAAAGTGTGAGGCTTGTGACTAAATATGTGTATATATTGCAACATTTTTTTAGTTTGGATTTCCTCCAACCCAAAGTGTGAGGCTTGTGACTAAATGTGTATATATTGCAACATTTTTTTAGTTTGGATCCTGTCTTAATTATCTATTTAGTATTCAGATATTTGTAGTTTTGTCTTATCGACGTGTTTTATCTTCAGATCACACCACATGGTTCTACTGTTCAAGCTGCAGCTTTACGAAAAGGCTACGTTACCTTCGGAAAAGTTGCAGCTGGCTCAAACCAAGGTAAGGCCAATGTGCTGTAACCTAGTCAAGCTGCAGATTTAAACCCAGTGGGCATGAATGTCCTGTTGGTGATAGATTATAGCCAAGAGGAAAGATTAATGGAAATGGGAATTTGGGTACCCTGAATGAAAAGGATAGGTGTCCTCAATCAACAATATGAGGAAAACCTGGTTATTACCAGTATTATTTGTACACTTCTGATTTTGTTGGCGTTATAGTTAATTGGTAGTCAAACTATTCCAGAATCAATATTCATAGTTTCAATTACTTTGGGCATTGTATTGTCAGAAATGAATGTTAACATTTGCAAAAATGAATGCAGGTTAATGCAACTCATCAGTTCTGTGGAATGGCAGAGATGATTACAACATGAACATGATTTTTTGGCAACAAGACAAGGGGAATGGTTTCTTAGTAATAAAATGGCACATCATTAAAGATGTTCCCAAATCCCGATTTCGTTCATCATTCTGAATAACAATGACCAGAAATCTGTCACGAACAGTTGAGACATGCGAGAGGTGATCATTTTTTATCTTCTTCACTATCATGTTTGACTCCCCTTAAATCTGCCTTATATACTAACAGAAAAATAAAAGCTGAAGTTTATGAAAGGTGTACCAATCTATTCATGCATGTCCATGTTCCTGCAGATAAAGTTTACAGTTTACACAAAGTATTGAGATGTTAAATATTTTCAACAACTGCTTGGTGATGACATCAATACTTGATGATTTCGTGTTTTATGAAAATCATCAGAAAACAATGCAAGATAAGAAGCGACAGTCATAGTTTGAGCTGCTTCAGTTTGGTGAATAGTGCTATGCTCAATGTTCAGATAATGCTGTAATTTCCAACAGTTCATAAATCATTGTTCACATTCAAAAATGTTGGCAGGAACTTCGCCTCCTTGAAGCTCTTGTTCTTTATTAGTGCATTAAGAATACATACTAAATTGCTAACAGCAAATGTTTATTCAATCATCAAATACGTTTAAATTATATGCAAATATTAAAATTTGCAAAATTATAAAAACATCAAATATATTATATCAAAAAAATGCTAATAAAAGAAGTAGGGGACATAAACTTGCATTAAAAAATATAAATAATATTACATCTCAATTCTATGTGGTATACTTATCATATTCCCAATCTTCATACTCTCTAAAATGTTGAGAAAGCTTCATTTTTATATCAACATCCTTCCAAATTATTCCTCCCACAAATCTAATTTTCCTAGAATTTCCCTCAAGTTAGATAACTTGTCCATTCCCATCACAATTTCCTCAACATTGAGCAATCTATGATCCTCAAAATTTGAAGTTCGGGTATTGTATTTTCATTCCATACAGTAGACAATTGCAATACTCTCCAACTCCTGTAGGCCTGCGAGAGTCAACCTCTCTAACATTGGAAAACTACCAATCTTGACCTTGGCCTCCTCCTGGCAATTCCAATTGCAGAACTGTATTTCCTCTAAGTTGGGGAGCTTTTCCAGTGACAATCTCCTCGACAATGGGCACTCTATTATACCCAAAAATTAAAGTTTGGGCATTGTCCCTTCATTCCACATACTAGATGTAACGCTGTCTAGGATGGGTAACATTTTCGATTTCAATGTTTCCAACACTAGCAAACCACCGCTTCCAATGAACAACTTCTTCAACTCATCAGACTCTAATATATTTTAATCCCTTCAACACCTCACATTCTAATATATTTAAATCCCTTAAATTGGGTGGTCTCTCCATTTTCAATGTCTTCAACTCTTCGCAACATGCTATCCCCAATATTTGGAGTTTCAACATCACTCCTTCATTCCACATTATATGCTCTATGCTGAGGGACCATAGTTCTAATCTCTCCAACACCAGAAAACCACTACTTAGTGATTTACTCCCAATATCCAAGGCCGAAAGCTCCTTTAGTTTGCTGCAATTGTACAAGCACAAGTTCTTCGTGCATATTGAAACTGGCAACTGCATTGGGTAGACTTACCTCTAGATAATTGGATAAATGAAGGCTCTGCAACTTCTTCATATTCTGCATGTTCTGGGGAAGAACATCAAGCGCTGCGTCATCTCTATTTGCATCTGTGTTGTCGAAAAGTCCTTTAAATTTTGCCATCTTGACCAGGTACTCATTGAACCCTCTTTAATTTCTGGCTTTACTGCTACTTTCAACTCAATTAGATTTGAGAGATCGTTTATACTTAAAGTAGTAGATTGCATTGGCAAGACCAGTTTGTTCAATGAAGTGAGTTGACAGATATCCTGTGAAACCACCTTGAAGCTCTTACCTTGACTCATAAACTTTTTCAGCACTCATCAGCACTCCTTTTCCAGGCCAGTGCGGCAGCAACTGTATCTGGGGCAAATGGTAAACCTTTACAGTCCGAGGCAATTTGTCTAGCAATAGCCTCTAGATTCTTATCTGGAACAACCCCATTTCTTAAAGCTATTATCCTAAAGAGCTCCTAGCCTTTCTCTGTGGACAGGAATTGTATCATCATGCAGTACTCATTTGCTGCCATTATTTCAACCACGTCTCTGCAATGACTAGGGATTAAGACTTCAATTGCATTATGATCCCCAAATTTGACACCTTCATCCAAATCGATTGAACCCTCTTTAATTTCTAGCTTTACTGCTACTTCCACTCAAATAGATTTGAGTGGATTTGTGAGATCCTCCATACTTGATGTAGTAGACCGCATTGACAATACCAGTTTGTTTAATGAAGAGAGTTGATAGATATCCTGTGAAACCACTATGAAGCTCTTACCTTGACTCAAACTTTTTCAGCACTCATCAGCACTCTTTTTCCGGGCCAGTGCGGCAGCAACTGTATCTAAGGCAAACGGTAAACCTTTACAGTCTGAGGCAATTTGTCTAGCAATAGCCTCTAAATTCTTGTCTGGAACAGCTCCATTTGTAAAAGATATTATCCTAAAGAGCTCCCAGCTTTCCTCTGTGGACAGGAATTGTATCATCATGCAGTACTCATTCGCTGCCATTATTTCAACCCCGTTTCTGCAACGACTGGAGATTAAGACTGCTGCAGTTATGATCCGCAAATTTGACACCTTCATCCATATCGATTGAACCCTCTTTAATTTCTGGTTTTATGCTACTTCCAACTCAGTTAAATTTGAGAGATTTGTGAGATCTTCCATACTTAATGCAGTAGACCGCATTGGTAAGACCAGTTTGTTCAATGAAGTGAGTTGACAGATATCCTGTGAAAACACTTTGAAGCTCTTACCTTGACTCATAAACTTTTTCAGCAACCATCGGCACTCTTTTTCAGGACCAGTGCAGCAGCAACTGTATCTAGGACAAAGGGTAAACCTTTACAGTCCGAGGAAATTTGTCTAACAAAAGCCTCTAGATTCTTTCTGGAACAGCCCCATTTGTAAAAGCTATTCTCCGAAAGAGCTCCTAGCCTTCTTTTGTGGACAGAAATTGTATCATCATGCAGTACTCATTTGCTGCCATTATTTCAACCACATCTTTGTAAAGACGGGAGATTAAGACTCTGCTGCCGTTATGATCCCCAAATTTGAGACCTTCATCCATATCGATTGAACCGCCTTTAATTTCTGGCTTTACTGCTACTTCCAACTCAATTAGATTTGAGAGATTTGTGAGATCCTCCATATTTAATGTAGTAGACCGCCTTGACAAGACCTGCTTGTTCAATGAAGTGAGTTGAGAGATCTCCTGTGAAACCACTTTGACGCTCTGATATTGACTCATAAACTTTTTCAGCGCTCGTCAATACTCTCTTTCAGAGCCAGTGCCGCAGCAACTGTAGTTAGAGCAAACAGTAAACATTTACAGTCCGAGGCAATTTGTCTATCAATAGCCTCTACATTATTGTCTGGAACAGCCCCATTTGTAAAAGCTATTCTCTTAAAGAGCTCCCAACCTTCCTCTGTGGACAGGAATTGTATCATCATGCAGGAATCATTTGCTGCCATTATTTCAGCCACATATCTACAACGACTGGAGATTAAGACTCTGCCACCGTTATGATCCCCAAATTTGAAACCTTTATCCATATCCATTGGACTCCACATTTCGTCCAATATTGGAAGAATATTTTTCTTATCCAGAGATGCGGACCATTTCATATTCCGCGTATGAATATTAGAAATTTCGGTGAGATCTAAATTCAGTTTGTCAGCAATAGAGGCATGCAAGTCTTCAATCTTATACTTCTGAGAAACGGTAAACCAAAGCACAGAATCGAAGTTACCACGCACCTCTTCCCTGTATTTGTTGTAGATGAGCCTGAGTAACGCCGTGTTGGGGTCGCCAGCCATGCCATATACTCCAATCACCCGAGACAGAGGAAGAGGTTCATCCCGCCATGTGAGTAGTTGACTCTGAGCAGCTACAGTGTCGGATTAGGGTTTTGAGAGGTGAAGTGGGTTCGATGAATTCTAGACATAATCCAAGAATTAATGAAAATATTTGGGGGAAAGAGTTATAAAAAGGAAAGACTCTTTCAAAGTTCATAAAATAAACAATAAAATTTGAAATTAGATTTTTTTTTTAGGGTT
This sequence comes from Pseudotsuga menziesii, assembly GCA_001517045.1. NCBI lineage: Eukaryota > Viridiplantae > Streptophyta > Pinopsida > Pinales > Pinaceae > Pseudotsuga > Pseudotsuga menziesii. The sequence continues at coordinate 132,394 of LPNX010750366.1, read as the reverse complement.
TTGAGAGGGGAAGTGGGTTCGATGAATACTAGACATAATCCAAGAATTAATGAAAATATTTGGGGAAAAGAGTTATAAAAAGGAAAGACTCTTTCAAAGTTCATAAAATAAACAATAGAATTTGAAATTAGATTTTTTTTTTAAATACAAAATGTATGTATGGTAGGAAATCATTCTTTACTAATTTGATTTATATTTTGTGTTTTTTTTTTCTTACTAGTGAAGTTGTCTTTATTGGAGTATATTTCGAAGACTTCGATGTCAAATAGGCAAGGCAAGGGCAAGGAAGTAGAAGCAAGGAAGCCACTCCATTTGTTGTTCAGTTCGAAGACTTCGATGTCAAAAAGGTGAGGCAACGACCATGTAATGAAGTCGAAGCAAGGGAACCACTCTATCCGTAGCTCAATTGTTTCTGGTCGTTGATATATGTTAGGTGACCATTAGTCCATGAGGATCGTTCCATTTTTGTTTGTTGATTGTTTCATCTACTCTACTGTGGTTGTTATCTCCTTTCACCCACTAGCTCAGTGTCACTATCAAATTGTGGTCCACATGAAAATATTCTCAACCAAAGTTACTAGCATATCTATATAGTTTGTGGTTGGATCACGTCGATAGATATCAAATGGTTGAGAGATAGTTATGGAATGGAAGACAGTTTGGAAATATTTTTTTATTCCTCATATTCTTTTAGTTAAATGGGTTTAAGTGTGAGTTATCTATGCCTAGCTACATGTTATCACCGACATTCTTCCTGTTATCCATTTATCAACTATCGGTTATTTTTTATATTCTTTTTCTTTTTATCTCACATTCTTCTAGTTATCTGCCATGAATTGTTGGTTATCCATTCATCAACTATGAGTTATCCATGTTGAAAAACTGAGTTTAACTGATTG